>CAUYPK010022843.1:0-17126 GCA_963574355.1 Loris lydekkerianus
GCATTTTTTCATGTGTTTGTTGGCCATTCATCTGTCATCTTCAGAGAAGTTTCTGTTCAATTCTCTTGACCACTTATAAAGGGGGTTGTTTGCTCTATTCTTGTTGTTTAATATGAATGGAAAGATAAACATCCAATGTACTCAATACTAACATGAAACCAATATATAAACAGCTACATGCTCATATGAACAATAAAACACAAATACAGTCTAGCAAGGGAGCAGGGTGAAGAGGGAGAGGGAAGAGGGGAGGATGATTAGTGGGAGGCAGGAGGGCAGTTGGCGGGATCTCACCTAATGTGCACATTGCCAAGGTGTTCAGCACATCCCCTGGGTGAGGGGTTCTTTTATAACCTGAACTTTACCATGGGAGTGAGAACAATGTAACCTAAAATTTTGTACCCTCATGTGAATTTGAAATTGAAAATGTCTCTAATATCTTGGACCCCTTGCTATTCTTCAAATCTGGGGGAAAATCGAAGTAGGTTTTCACTGACATTTACATTTGTGTTGTCTATGACAAAGGAAAGAACATGAAGAATCATCAAAAAACAAATAATAGTATAAACAAGGTACGGGGGGGGGGTGTAGATGGGCAGTTATCAGGGAGCCTAAGTAAGCAAACTTGAATCTTGGGTGCTTAGAGCTGGAAGACGATTGGGACGTACTTAGGGCTTGTGTTTTCTTTTTTCAGCAAGATGCTAAAATTCTCTTTCTTTGGGTGAGATATACCTGGATGCCCAATTCATCAAATAGTTCAAAGTTGAGGGGCTCTCGCTGAAGCAAGGTCGTGGGGTGGGTAAAGAGTCACATCCCTCACCCATTCACAAATTTCTATTCTGGTGGTAGAGTCATCCCCCCGCACTGCTATAGCATCCTACGTACGGTGGCACTGTCCTCCTGTCCTAATGACCTTTCTGTGTAAAGCACATGAGGACTTTGCCAAATATCTGACTGTCTGTAGCTAATGTGCAAATGGAATGTTTTTTGATACTCCCCGTCTTTCAATGTCTTCTTGACACCCATGTTAGATGTTACTAGGTTTATAAATTCATATGTCATGTTTCAGTAAGATTTTGGATTCCTATTGCCAGCACCTTGAGTTTGTTGGGATTTTTTTCTGAACTATGAAACATCTATGTATGGAAGACATTGGCTTATCTCCATTTCCAAGTTAAAAAAAAAAAAAAGCCCTCTGCTAATGAACTGCTGTGGGAAACATTTATCCTGAATCATCTGAACGCTCCATTAATCACAGACTGCCTTGGACCCCTGTTCAAGGAGCATGACAGAGGTCTTGAGTGAAGGATGAGGCTCGGGAATCTGGGGTAATTTAGATAGAGGCACCGCTCTGAAGGGTCCTCTTCATTTTCACTCCTTAGAATTTATGTCTGATCTTCTGCATCTATTACTCAGCTCTCCTCTCCTCCTCATTCACCTCTACCACAGGGCCTTTGCAGATCCTGTTATAACTGCCCACAATATTCCTTTCTGCTTCTTCCCCAAATTAATTAACTTTGACTCTTCCTCTGCCTTAGTTCAGACATCACTTCTGCAAGTGAAGCCTTATCTAACTCTTCAGACTTGGTCCAGCTATTCCCCACTGAAGGCTTTTATAGCTGCTGCTTATAAATACTTATTTGCATGGTTGTTTGATGCATTCTTTTAAACTTCAACTTTCCCTAAGACCACATCCTGAGACAAAATGGACATGCTAAGGCTTTACACAGAAGTATTGTATAATACCAGGACAGCAGGAATGAAGGAGAAGGAAGGGAGGCGGGAAGGAAAGGCAAATTGATACAGGATGGTGTGTTCCTGGTGTTGCTGAGCTGACCACAGCTTTACACGGAACCGCAGCAAGTTGCTCTGTTACGTGGGATGCCTTTCAGGCAGGCTGTGTGGGACCTCTGCACCCTGGAATAGTTTGTTGGAAGGGACAAAGATGTACCTGTTGACGTCTTGCCACCTCCTATGGACAAATTCACTCCATGGGAGAACTGAGTCTCCTACATTTATGGGACGCATTTCCTGGCCCCTTAGGGAAGTGCCTGGGGAAGCCAGATCTGCTTCTGGAAGCAGTGGGGGGAACCTTCATGAGTCTGGTTGGGTTGAGCTTGGGTTATGAAACCACGAAGGAGGTGTGATGCCAAGCCAGCTCTCTCCTAGAGGAGGCAATGTCAGCTGAGTGATATTAGCTGATGGAGACAGCCAGTTTCCTTTGAGGAAAAGGCCCATCCCAAGGGTCAGGTGGGGCTAACCTAATCTTGGGAGGATATGAAGTGGATCCTATGTGAGCCTCTGTTGTGTCTCCCGCTATCTTATAAGGACGGTGAGGGTGAGAACTGCCCAATATTGTACAACCAGCCCTGGAGCAATGCAGGTATTTGTGGAAAAAATGGGTGGATGGATGAGAAGATGGATGAATATCTCAGTGCTGACTGAAGTCTCCTCTGCTCCCTTTTTAGAAAGTACGGGTAAGTTCTCATTAGCTAGTGGCCCCAGTATTGGCCCACTGGAGAGCCATCCACGTAGCAGGAAAACCCCGCTCTCTGCCACATGGAAGCCTGGCGTTCTGCAGGGAAATCCGAGAATCTCCAAGCAGATAGGTTTTCTCTAGATTTTTTTGCTGGTATATAGGCACTAGGGCCCAGGGATCTAGAAAGCCACCAATAGTGTAGCCTGTGGAGCTCAGAAATGTAATATTTTACAAGTGCCTTCCACGGGCCACACATGGTGTTATGTATTCTGCATGAATTGTTCTGTGTAATCCTTAGCAAAAATATACAAGGCGAATCCTTCTGAGCAGTGGAACCAGACTTTGAACCCATGGTGGTGAACTCCAGAGTCCATGCTGTTAACAGTGTTTTCCCAAGACACGTTCGTATGTTGTTAGAAATAGGCAAAGTGCGTTTTGCAACCCAGACGAGATTATGGACTTCTATATGTGCTTCGAGATGTATTGGAACGACACTAGTTTTTGATTAGGCTAGCAACACTTGCTTGTTAAAGATAGTTTAATTTTAAAAAGGAATTAACCATTTTGAGAAAAGATATACAACATCTAATGGTGACACTGGTACAAATATATAGCAAAAATCATGAGAGTAGCAGATGAATGGATTTGGGGAATCAGTGCACTACCCCCAAATAAAATATCTAAAGGGACTCAGAACTCCCTAACCCCTTCCTCTATCCCTCCCCTCCCCCACTCTTTGCTCTGTATCTACTGTAGGGCCAGAAATTTTCCCTTCAAGCACGAATGATCTATAGACCTTAAGCCATTTTTCAACTTACGTTTGCCCTTTATGTCTCTTTTTAATCCTGGATCAACAGGCTAATCATGTGTCAAGAACTAGGGGAGTTGGTCCCCGGGAGGTGTGGATTTTGACAGGAGAATTAGAGGAAGAAGTAAGGATAGATTGATGTACTGATTAACAGGACACAGACTCGGAACCTATGCATGTTCTTTTTTCTGTTTGATTTGTGCACATTTGGGGGTATGTGAGAAATAACGTTACCTGGGTGTGTGTGATGCACAGTGATCAGGCCAGTGTGTTCAGGCATCTCACCCGAGTACAGCACGTCCTTGTTAAGTTACAGCCATCTCGCTCTGCTGGCAGGCACTGCATAGGTTTTTTCTAGCCTACTCTGTTTCCACCCTTTAACTCACTTTTCTTCATCCTCCTGTGTCTCCCCAACTCATCTTTCCCCATCTCTCTTATCTACTTATTGGCCATCTACTGCCACAGGTGCAAATTTCTTAGCTCCCACACGTAAGTGACACTGTGCAGGATTGTCCTTGTGCTCGGCTTACATTCCTTACTTAGGATCACAACCTCCACGTCCACCCATGTTGCTGCAAGTGCCATCACTTCCACCGGGTATATGCACCGTATTTTATTTATTTATTCATCTGTGGATGGACACCTGGGTTGATTCCACATCTTTGCTTTTGGGAATACTGCTGCGATGAACGCAGGAGGGCAGACATCCTTTTGATGTATTGATTTATTTTCCTTTGACTAGGTACCCAGTAGTGGGATTGCTGGATCAAACTGTAATTCTATTTTTAGGTTTTATTTCTTGATAGGGTAATTTAGTAGTATATATTGTTTGACATATGTGTCATTTTATTTCACTTTTATTATGCTTATACTACATGCTTTTTTTTTCCCAGGATTCTTCCAACTTTTTTTGTAAATCCATATTAATAGGTTGCAATATTTGCATTTGTTGGATAAGGTCTGGATTGTAGTTGTGCCCCTACCCACCAACCCCCTCTCTCCTCCCCTCTCACCTCCCTCCTCATCCCTCCCCCCAACTTGAATTAAATTGAGTTTTCTCTTGTGGGGGGTGTATTAGTTCATCTACTGGTTTCATATTAGTATTGACTACCCTGGATGCTTGCTTTCCCCTTCTTATGCTACTCCACTAAAGATAATGTTCACCAACTTTATCCCGGTTCATACAAAAGATGTGAAGTCTCCATCTTTTTAATGGCTGAGTAGTACCCCATAGTGTACAGACACTACAGTTCATTAATCCAGTCATGGGTTGATGGGCACTTGGGTTGTTTCCACATCTTGGCAATTGTAAATTGAGCTGCCATAAACAATCTAGTGCAAATATCCTTATGATAAAATGATCTTTTCTTCTTCTGGATAGATGCTGGGTAATGACATTGCAGGATCAAACGGGAGGTCTACTCTGAGTTCTTTGTGGGTATTTTTAGTTTTTCAGGGAGCCTCCATGCCGTTTTCCATAGTGGCTGTGCCCGTTTACCTTCCCACCAACAGTACAAAAGAGTTCCCCTTTCTCCACATTCTTGCCAACACCTATTATTTTTGGTCTCTTCAATTATAACCATTTTGACTGGGGTAAGATACCGCATTGTGGTTTTGATTTGCATTTCTCCAGTGGTCAGTAATGTTGATCTTCCTTAGCGTTTTCAACTCATTTGGGTTCTTTTTCTTTTAAAACAGGATGTCACGTTTGCTCATGAGCCCCAGTGAAAAGTTGCCGTGTGACAGCTTATCTGACTGCAGCCTCGAGAGGAGAGGATTGCTAACATCTGTCGGTCTTTTGTTCCCTAGCCTTTTATGTTTTTAGAGAGGATAGTTTTGAGCACATGGTAGGCACTTAGAAAAATAAGTAAAGTTTGTAAAATGGTGGTTGTCACATCTTAAGTGCTGTCTTTATGTTTGCTATTATTGTTAATATTATTTATATGTAGTCGTAGTAAATTGAATGGGTCGGAGCAGGTAAAGTGGGAAGAGCAGAGTTTTTGGAGTCCTGCAGGAGTTATGTGGTAGGTGATTTCTGCACTACGGGAGATGTGCACTTCTTCCCCGCCTCCATCCTGCTTTCTCTCCCTCATCAACAGGGTTCTGGGTCCTCTGACAGTATTTGATTTGTCTGGTGTGGGGTACCCTGGCCAGGAATGAGAGGGAGAGAGGAGAATGAGACTAGGATGTTTGTCCCTTGGGCTCTGTGCTTGTGAGATTCCCTGTGTCCCTCCTCTGAAGGTCTCCGTTCCTTGTCTCAAAGCACCTGCTCTGCACGGTTCTCCCCTCCTGTGTTCTGGTGATGATTCCCTTTCCTTATCCCTTGACACGTAGGGATAATGGTGGCTTCATTGATATTCGTCTAGAATGATTGTCCCACACCTGCCACACCTTTGTTACGAGTGTCTTTTAAAATAAAAGGATAGCTCCTTGATTGCCTCCATTGAAGCCTGCCAGGTCTTTTCCTTTGGGATCCTGCCAGGTTCAAATCTAGTCTCTGCTATTCACTAGATCTGGGGCCTTGGCCAAGTTCCTTAACATCTTTTGGATTCAGCATCTTCATCTACAAAACATGTACACTAGGGTCTCAAACTCAAACGCATCAGGAATCAGAAGCCACACAGTTGGTCTGCTGTGCAAGAAAAGAGGCCCGGGTGGCCAGGTATTTTGATTTGTCAAGAGAAGCTACATATCCAGCTTCTTTGTGAATCTTGATTTTGGAAATACTGGTCTATGGAGAAACCTAGAAGAAACACATACAGGACAGGGTTGCACAGTGGGCAGGAACACCTGCCCTAGAACCCGACTTCTGACTTTGTATGAAGCTCTGCTGCTTCCTGGCTCAGTGACCTTGGACATTTCACTTAGCTTCTCTGAGCCTCAGTGTCCTTATCTGCAAAATGGGGATAATGCTGTACTATACTCATTTCATAGGGTCATAATGATGGTGTCAATATTTATATTTGTAATGACTTAGGAGAATGGACAGAAAAAGCCTTATTTATGTGTTTACTCATTAGAAAAACTGAGTGAATGTGACCTGCCTGGTGTAAGCTTGGCATATCAGGGCCTTTGAATCTATGGGAGTTTAGAGAATGTATGTCTAGGAGTGTCTGAAAGATTTTAACTATATAACTATATAACTAAAACACACATTTCTCCAGCTCCTTATGCTGTTCGGTTAGCATGAACTCTCAAAATAATAGAAGCTTTAAATTTTATTTCTCCTTCCAGAATGATCTATTTAATGCCACTTGTCTGACTTTAGAGGTCCTCATCAGGGTGTATTGATACTCAGCCCTGAGATTGTTCTAATAAGCTTTATTGACTGTGTAGACCTCGGAGTACTTTTTATTGACATGCAGTGTAAATCATTCCATCTGACATTTGAATGTCCTTTCTGAGAAACATGTTAGACCTTACACTGAGCTTCTGGTGATGTGTGCGTTCCTTAGTGGGGCGTGCAGTGGCTTAGATAGAGATATCATATACACAGCCTTCTCCTTTCAAGTAAAATTGGATGGGGGACGAGGGTCATGAAATGTCATCTTGTTGTAAAAAAAAAAATTAGGGAAAGTATAAGAGGCGGTGTGTATTTTAGTGGGAGTGTAGCTAGTTGCATTGTGTTTAGAAATGATAAAAACTGGAAAGGGCGTTTATTATTGACCAGTAATGTGAGACGTGTCGACAGTAATAGACTTGCCAGAAAGTCATGTGACTTCAAATTCAGAAGTTTGTTTCATTCGAATTTATTCTTGGAAAGGGTGAAAAAACACCCTGCAGCTGAAATTTTCTAATACAATGGCCATTTAAGGAAGCGTGGGGCCTTCCAGGAACTCGGTTTCTTGGATCATGTTTCGCAGGTCCATCTGGACACTCGTTCTCTCCCTCAGTTGTTCTGCCAACGTTTGCTGAGCGTCTGCTATGGGCCAGACACCTGCTAGAGCTGGGGGCATGTTGACAAATGCAGCAGTGTCCCTGCCCCTGAAGCTCATGGGCTAGTTGGGAAGACATAAAATTATTAGTTATAATATAAGGCATCACATGTGACAAGAGACAGAGGTTTTCAACTGTGGCACTGTTGACCTTCTGAGCTGGATCCTTTTTTGTTTGAGGACAAGTGCCCAGGCCTTGCAGGATACTGGGCTGCCTCTCTGAACCTCTACTCACTATTATAGATGCCAGAGCACTCCACTCTGGTCATGACAACCAAAAATGCCAAACATCGCCAGAGGAACAACATGGTCCCTATTGAGAACCACTGTGAAATAGAGATATTTACATAATTTCTTGGGTAAGGAGCTGCTGGTTGAACCAGGAGAAGTTGGGTGGATTCTTCAAAAGGATGATGACATTTGACCTGGCTCTTGAGCTAGGAATATGGCTTAACAGGTGATGAAGTTGATATTCAGCCCTCCAGGAAAAGGGGAGGCAGGGGTGTGGCAGAATACACACTATTTAGGAAAGAAATGTGTGGTTTTGTAAGTGAAATCAAAATGCATGGCTGATAAGACTAGGAAGGCAGACTTGGACCAATTCAAATGTCTCATATGCTAAGCAAAGATGGTTGAACTTTATCCTATAAGTCATGAGGTTATTAGAGGTTATTAATTGGATAAATGATATGTTAGCATTTGCATTGTATTGCCTATCTGATTATTTGTTCAGAATTTGGGATCCCCTTCTGGTTACAGCATCCTAGTTTTCTTCGGGGAAAAATCACTTGTCTGCCATTCTCAGACCAGGTAGTTTAGGTGGAGATGAGTCCTATTCCAGTTCCACTGATATGCCCACTTAGAGGACTGTATCCAGCTGGTCACCAGGACAGTTCAGCGATGAGCCAGTGAGTGCACACTCCAAGAATTTTTCTAGTGCGGCCGTAGAATAAAAAAGGATACCCTCTCTCTGGAGTTATGAATTTGGTAAAATATGATAGGAGAGGCTGTTCCTATTGGGAGCATCTTGGCCTTGTAATCAAACGGTGTGCCAAGGGGGACCCAACACAAAAGAAGGCAGAGATAACAGAGAAAAAATGACCCCCCCTCCCCCCGAGCATTTGGTTCTATCAATGCTGAAAACTAGTGCCCCTTGGAATTTTTACCTATGTGTATCCATAAATCGCATTTCTTGCTTAAACAACTTTGAGGTGAGTTTCTGTCTCTTGGGATGGGAAGAGAGAGACCTACAAATAGAGTGCTTTGCAAATGGTTCTTTGATGTGACTGGGGAAGGGATTTTCTTAAGTCCAGCTAAAAGGCTGTTGTTCTAGGCCAGACAAGAGATGAGATGCAGTGAGTGGAAATGAAGAGATCCAAGGGAGGAAATAAAAGTTTAATTGGAGGTGTGCAGAGTTCCAAGCACAGCATGCAAGCTCCTTCACAACATGGCTCCATCCTCCCTGCCTGCCCTCTCTGTCCATATCTCTGCCGTCCATTTAGGCAGAGCTAGCTCCCTGGAACCACGCTTTCTGGGAATGAGGGTGTAACAGTGTCTAAGATGGCACTGAATGAGCCCTTTCTCCTGGTACCACATTCTTGTATGACCTCCTCCTTTACGTTGGGGCCGGTCATCTTGATTCACTTCTCATGAGTAGATACGACTGAATGTAACTTCCATAGTCGAGTCATAAAAGTCATGCCTCCAATCACTTCCCTCCTGAGCATGTGTTCCCTTGTTCTAGGGGACTCCACTGCCGTGTCCTGAGCTGCCTGCTGATAAGGCCTCTATGACAAGGACCTGTGGGTGGCCAGGGGCCCGTGAGGAAGGGAATCCTGTCCAGATCTCTGCAGTAAGAACAGAACAGATCCTTCTCTAGTCGGGTCTTAAGATCCAACTGCCACCACAACTGACGTGTGGATTGCAGCCTTTCCAGAGATGTTGATTCAGAGGCATCTGGCTGAGCTGTGCCACACGGTGACCACAGACACCAGAGTTAATGCTTGTTTCACTGAGCTGCTAATTATCGCAGCAAACATTTATACTAGCAAGAGATAACCAAGGCAGTGGACTTGTGTTTCTATGTTTGCAAAAATAGTAGGTACTCAATAAATACCCATCAAGTGAGTGAGGAGATTGGCTGTAAACCAAGAGTAGCCCCAGATGCCTGGCAAGTAGCCAGCTGATGATGGTGTGTTGGGGACTGGAGATATGGGGATGGGAACTTTAGCTGAGGGGTGAAGGGTACACAGAGCTTTGGGATCCAGCAGCCATGGGGGCACAGGTGACATGATGGGACGTGACTTAAGGGAAAGTGGGAAGAAGGGGAAGCCGAGGAACATGATTGGGAAGGCTGGTGTCTAGGCACAGGGTTCATGCTTTACTGAGATAAAGAGATGAGGATGGAGCATTCAGAGGCAGGAAGATGCCCAGGAGTGTGGTGCTTCTCAGCCACAGAGAGTTGCCAGGAGGTTAATACATCAGGTGGTGGGCACCTGTGATGAAGAGTTGAACATGGGTGGGACCAGGGTGAGTAATCTGTAAAGAAGATGCTAGGACAGCCACCTGGGTAGAGCGTTGTAAACAGAAAAACATATTACAGGAGGTCACCAGATGGTGGAGAAGCTGGCGGTAATAAACATGGATTACTTTCAAAGAACCTGGTGGTTAGAGGTAGGCCCGAACGAGGAGTTCACTTAAGGCTGAGGAAGCTTTGAAGGAGGAGGATTAATATAAGAGGGCTTCAGTACGTTTATATCCTGAGAGCCGGGAGAGTTTGAAGACGGAGCAGAGGGAAGAGTTAACTGTTGGAGGCAAAAACAAAAACTCCCAGAAGAGGGATGGAAAGATGGAAGCAAGCTCTCTGGCAGATCATTTAGCCTTGGCATTAAGGAGTGTGTTCAGAGAAGTACTTAACGTTTTGGTTCAACATCTGTCCTGTGCTTCTCTGTTCTCTGTGAAATACTCCAGGAAAAAAAAAAAAGTGATTGCTTTTATTGCCAAGTCGCTTAATTGCCTTACAGAATAATAGCAAGCAAGTCTTAGAGCTTTTGAACACAGAGATAAGTCAAAGCAGAAGAAGTGGAGAAATCAAACAGAGCGATGGCCTTCTCCTTGACAGCCTCTCAAGTCGGTTACCCCCTCTTTTGTCAGTTTATTAGTGGCTGCTGATACCTCTGAGACAGAAAGGAATGCAAAACAATTCTACCTGCCATCATAAGGCTTAGGGTTTGTGCTTTGCTTTCTTCTTTTCCCTCTCCTCCACCCTAAAAGAAGGGCTTGAGCAAATGCCAGCTCTGCAACACTCCGCGCCGGTGATGCCAGGATCACTGCCACTTCATCCTCTCTGCAAAAGACCTACCAAAAGGCAAGGATGGTGCCTCACTCGATTTGCCCGCCACCTAAAACTGCCAACTCATTTTCACCTGGTTGTACTTTGTCATCACACCTGTGAGTCCAGCAGGGCTTTGATGTAAAGAAACTGGTCCCAGCCAGGTTTGACCCCCTCTGAGTCGCCCGCCAGGGTAAAAGCTGAAGTTGATGTGCTTATTCTTCCTAACACATGACATCACTGTTTCTTAGCCTGAGTTATGGCCCCAAGGACTTCCTAATGGCACTTCCTGAGTGTTCCCGTGGGTTCTCTGCAAAATACCTGTAGAATTTAATATATTCACGGTGCATAATCAGTGCTTCAGAAAGATCCCTGCCAACAATTGCCTCTTTTCTGAGAGTTTGAGAGCACAGCAACGGGTCATGTTTTCAAAGAGAAGGGAAATATCCACACACAAAGCCTCAGGTCTGAAAAACATGTAAAACTCCTACCTCCTCCCCCTCCCAGCCCTATCCACAAGTCATTCTGCGGTTGGACTAAACACACTGGTATCCCATGTCAGGTACTTAGAGTACCCGTGGCACGGGGTGTGTGGGTGTGCAGGAAGATCGGAAGATTCAAATTCTCGTTCTCATTCCAGGCTTCCTGAGTAGAATCTCTAGGATGGAGCCAGGGATCTGAATGTTGATGAACATTATAGATGATTCTTACATATGCTGTGGCTTGACAACCTCGGGACATTTGGACATTGGGTCAGTGGAGCTTCACAGGTGATGAGAGATGCTGAGGTTTTTCATTTCTAAGGGGCGCAAGACTTAACTGTTCCTGCAAAGCTAACCTTCTCCCTCTTCATGGGGATGTTGAGAATACAGAAGGTGCCACAGTGCCTCACCCTCCATCCCTAGGTGTTCATGTCCTTGTTAACAGGCATGCAGTGTGGACCTGCAAATGCCACCACTTGTGTCACATCCACACAAGAAAATATCTGGAAGTAAAGGAAAAAATATATTTTCCTATGGTTTTCACTTGGGCCAAGAAAATGTTTTCCAAAACACAACTTTCAGTCTAGCCATGGCCAAGGAAGTGGCACGGGGCTAACTAACGCTCAATTGATGGAAATTGAAGAGTAAATACTCAAGATACCTTGTCCCTGGGTTGGGTCTTTCTTGGGGCCAGGGAGTGTGTTCTACACTGGCTCCCAAAATTCTTACCCACAGTGGTAACTTGCTTAATAACACACTTTCTCCTGGCTTTCGTCTCTTCCCTATTCACTTCGCCACTTCTGGCCATTGGGCCTTTGTTTCCTGGATTCCCCTGCCCAGTTTGCTGTCTGCTCTGAAATACTTATCTGAGGGTTTGCTTCTGGGGGAAATCAAAAGACCATCTGTAGATGTATGAGCAGAGCATGTTGAGCCGAGACTAATGTAGTGGTGTAGGGGGATTCCATTGGAGGAGGCTCGAGTTGGTGGAGACGTGCTTCATGGCACAGAGGTCACTTTCCGTTACATGTTTACATTCAGCTTCCAGAATCCTGAATTTCAGCCTATATTTATATTGCTTTATATCACTAGATAGTCTCAGGCAATATTCCTGGTCATTTTTTCTTGTTTAGAGTGTTATACCTCTTAATCGAAGTGTAAAGAATAAATAGAAATAATAAATGCACAAGAGGGAAGACAATCATGTATAAACTTTGGCCGTGATTTACAGATACTTTACCGCTCAGAGCATCTATAACCCACCAGTAACCACGCAGATGCATATTCTTCCTTCTAAAGGTGCATATTTCAGCCTAAATGGCTTAAATATCTTTACTTATCCATTCGTAGTAAAATGACTAAGACTTAAAATAAAGTGAGTGCATTTGAAAGAAATCGATTGTCAATATTGTGTGCTGCTAGTACATGGAACATTTTTTTCTCCTGAGAGGTTAGTGCATTAAGGCAAAACTATTTATGTTCTGATTATAAATTTATTAACTATTTACACCTCATTGACTTGCAACTTTTTTTTCCTTGAGAAATCTTATTTTTAACCTTCATGGTTGACTTTGGATGGGACTATTCAAAAGTAGGCTTTATGTTTTAAAAAAAAAAGATTTTTAGTGGGACTTTAGAATATTTACATAATGTGTTTTATGTCCTTAGACTTCAGATCCCCTGTAAGTGGAGAGAGGTCTGGGGAATGCAGGGTAACCCACAGTGGTACTGAACTATCAAGGATTTAAATACGAGGTCTTGAGCTTATGTTTGTAAATGTTGAGAATTTACTTTTTTCCCTCTGCACTTCAGTTTCTTTATTATGGGACTAACAGAACTACCTATCTCACAGGGCTTTGCTGTGGTTAGATGCCATAGCTCAGGCTTGGCATAGAGTATGTTCTTAAAAATGTTTGTATTTTCTTTCTTTTGAATAAGTCCTTACTGCCTTACCCAGCAGGAGGATAAAACCTGCCCAAAACTCCAGTTCACCATTCAATACAGAGTGATTAAAAAGTTGGTGACAGCTTTTTCTAAAGACACAACATACTCAGGATATGCTCTCACTTACAAAGCGGGAGAAAATGAGGTTGTAATCTGCTCCGGCCTGTCAGGGTTAGCGATGTTGTGGAAGCATGAGGCTAGCCAACCACAAAACTTGGAAGTGTGTCATGGCCAAGGCCACAGTGCATTTCTTAGAGCTTACCCTGCTATGTAGCTGTGGAAGTCACCACTGACTTCCACTGAGCCACTACTGGGTGCCAGCATGATGCTGGGAAACGTCTCCTGGATTAGCAATATATCGTTTGATTCTCAGGACGTCGGGTGAGAGGGGTCGTTACTGAATCCCAGATTAATAACTTACTAGCTTGATGAACGTGAGCAAATGTCTTAATTTCTTAATTGCTCTAGACCTCAGTTCTCTCATCTATAGAGGGAAGATGGTAAGAAAACCTGGTTTATGGAGTTGTGATGAGGACTTATGGAAAATATGAACAGAAGTGGAGACTGTGGTGCCTGCTGCAGTGTAAGAGTGAATAAATGCTAGTCGTTATTAGGATGTTACTAATAGCAGTTCTATTTCTGCTGTGACCAGTGGTTCTCATTTGGAGTGATCGCCCCCCCCCCCGCACCCCCCAGAAGCGCACGGGAATGTCTGAAGATATTTTTTGGTTCTCACAGCTGAGTGGGGAGAGGAAGGGATATTACCAGCATCTCATGGGTAGAAGCCACCCAGTTCAACATCCTGCAGTATACAGGTAACCCCACCACAACAAAGAATTATCCGGCTCAAAATGTCAACAGCACTGAGTTTGAGAAATTCTGCTTTGGGCCACTCATAATTTTAAACAAGCTTACATGTGGGTCATTATGAAGTTTTCGGATACACAAAAATGAAAAAACATAAAATCCACACAGACACACACAAACGAAACCTTCCCGGCAACAACATAAGCTGAGCAAGTTGAAACTTGGACTGGTAAATCAGAAAGGATGCTGTTGACTGCATTTCCTGGAAGCGAAGGAATGGACCATAACACAGCCTGTCTCAAAACTTTTGTAGTGACCTACCTAGGTGTGATGAGGGGATGTATCATCATAGGCACAGGGAAGGCAGCGCTATGATGGTTTCAAATGGCAAATGAGTTAGCAGCTCCACAACCTCACTAAGGTTCTGGGTCTTTATTTTTCCTTCCTGCCAATTTAGTACTGGTCATATCCTCAGGCTGGCTACAGCCATCGGTGACAGACCCGAAGTCATATCCACACAAGAAAACATCTGGAAGTAAAGGAAAAAAATGTATTTTCCTATGGCTTTCCCTTGGACCAAGAAAATGTTTTCCAAAACACAGCAAAAATGTTCACCTTGATTGGATGATTTGGATCCTGTGGTGGTTCCTAACTTAGTCACTTACAGGAAGAGTAGTTATGTTTGGAGCTGGGAGTCAACTGTAATGTCCACTGTATTAATAGGAACTATTATTATATTAATTACATCTTCTTCATCCTCATCCTCATGTCGTTATTCCTGTTTTACATACAGGAAAGTGATTAAAAAATATATTTAGTTCACATTGCCATTGAATGGTAGATATAAGCCATGAAAGCAGGCCGTCTTACTCGTGAGTTTTATCCACTTGTTTCTTATGTACAATTGTGTGTGTCATAAAGATACACTAAACAGCATATAAACTAGCCTTCCCTGAACCAAAGAAATAACTGATTCTGTACTTATTATATGCTAAGTGGTCAGGAATCTTTCCTTCATTCTGATCAAATTCAAACCATTTGTTTCCAAAATGCTTTTTACATATGCAGGCTCCTTTTGGTGCTGCAGATTACCAAGCTTCCCTTTGTCTTTTTCTTACTCCAAGACCAGTAGGCCAGGAATCTCATAATCATAAACCACTGATATAATTATAAGCTTGCCTTCATGGAGTATGACTCCTAGTAAACAGACAGACAAGAAGCCAGCTATGACACTCAACCAACTTAGTTTTGGGTCCTAGCCTGACCACTTGCCAGCTCTGTGGGTATGGCCAAGGCACCAAATTTCTTTATTATTAAACTTTGATATGTTCATGTATAAAAAAGAAAATCATAATAGTATTCACATCTAGAGTTACACCGGGAGGACTAAATGAGATCCTACAACTAAAGAGTTTATGTAGTAAATGTTACATGCTTGTTATTTTTATTACTTTTCTTGTTCTAACCACTGTTCAGCTTACTTTTTCATGTTTGCAATATGTAGACAGGAGAGGAAAAGGGATGAGCCCAAGGAGAATAGGAGAAACCATCATGTTTACTATTTCAACAACATTTTAAAACAGAGTGGGAAGCTTGTATCTTTTCAGAAAAAAAAAAAAAAAGAGAGAGAGAGAGAGAAAGAGACCTCATTCCTGGACACTGGATAGCTCATTCTCCGTATTAAATGCCTTGGTTAATATCAAAACCCTGAACCACATGATAGATGGTGAATTAGTTCAACCAATCAATAACTACATATCGAGTATCTGCCATGTGTCCAAGGACTGACGGAGGAAGAGGGAACGTAAGGTGCAATCCATTCGCCTGTGGTCCTCAGACTGGTTAATTAGTTCATTAGTTGCCCCAGACTGTGATAAAGCCTTCAGGTAAGCCTGAAAACTGAGAACATGAGGGCAAGGCAGGTCTTATGTAATATCAGGCTTGTGCAAAGAATTTTATTGAACCCAGAGTCATTTATAAATAAACTTGAATTATAAATAAACTCTCTTCTTGGACTGCTACTTGAAAGGTATCTTTGTGAGGAGGAATGGAAGGATGCCTGGCTACTTTGATTGTCTCGTTCCCTTTTTTTTTTTTTTTTTTTCCATTCTTCTCCTATCCTATCTACCATACCACTGATCATCTCTAAAACTCCTGGAGTATTTTGGAGTAGTCTATTAATCCTCTACACTGATCACCTAGAAAATTCTTAAACAAATATGAAGTAACAGTAGGGTGAAATGGTCATTGAAACATCAGTGAAGACACTTCACGTACGGTGATGGTGGGTCTTGGCAAGTCAGGGCCTGGCGTGAGCCTTCCCCAGCCCATGCTTTCAGTTTCAGCTCCTATTTTGCTGCCACCCTGCTTTCCAACCATTGGAACTCAACGTGACTCCACATTCTCTTCTAAGAAGACACTGTGCTCCTAGCTCTCTCTCAAGCTGTACTCTTTTTTACGATCGTCCTTCACCCACCTCTCTGGGTAATAGCTCTTAATCTTCTCTGTTTATAGGTGATCCTTGTCTGACCTCTCCCCTTCCTCCATGTCTGGCTATATGTTCCCCGTCAGTATTGGCTAAATCTTTCTAAACTGTTTCAATCACTTATGTGCATAACTAACTTATCCTATTAGACTGTATGCTTTTTTGAGTGCAGAAACTGTGCCTAGTTTTATGTAGTAAAATGACTGGCTTATGTGAAGGACTAGCCTCAAGAAAGATGCATGTTTGATAAATGGAAGAATGAAGAACTACATAAGGCGATGAGAAGGTTGAGCTCTCAAGCCATTCCAAAGCGGTTAGTCCATGTGGACAGCAGCAATCAACTTCAGGGCAGAAGGAAGGGTCACCTTACCAAACATGTACTGAGCCTAGGACATGGCAGGTCCTGTGCACTAGGGAACAAGTCTTTGACATCAAGGACCTTTCAGTTTAATGGACAATCACCCTGATCCCCAAACCAGGAAAAGACCCAATAAGAAAAGAAAATTACAGACCAATATCACTAATGAATATAGATGCAAAATATTCAACAAGATCCTAACAAACAGAATCCAGCAACACATCAAACAAATTATACATCATGACCAAGTCGGTTTTATCGCAGGGTCTCAAGGCTGGTTCAATATACGTAAATCTATAAGTATAATTCAGTACAGAAACAAATTAAAAAACAAAGACCATATGATTCTCTCAATTGATGCAGAAAAAGCTTTTGATAATATACAGCATCCCTTCATGATCAGAACACTTAAGAAAATTGGTATAGAAGGGACATTTCTGAAACTAATAGAGGCCATCTACAGCAAACCCACAGCCAATATCGTATTGAATGGAGTTAAA
>CAUYPK010022844.1:0-18280 GCA_963574355.1 Loris lydekkerianus
AACATATTCTTCTTAGCAAAGTATCCCAGGAATGGAAGAAAAAGTATCCAATGTACTCAGCCCTACTATGAAGCTAAATTATAGCTTTCACATGAAGGCTATAACCCAACTATACCACAAGACTATGGGGAAAGGGCCAAGGAAAGGGAAGGGAGGGGGGAGGTTAGGGTGGAGGGAGGGTAATTGGTGGGGCCACATCTATGGTGCATCTTAGAATGGGTACAGGTGAAACTTACTAAAGGCAGAATACAAATGTCCACATATAATAACTAAGAAAATGCCATGAAGGCTACACTGAACAGTTTGATAAAAATATTTCAGATTGTATATGAAACCAGCACATTGTACCCCTTGATTGCACTAATGTACACAGCTATGATTTAACAATAAAAATAAATAATAATACAAAACCACTACATAGAGCTGTAGCCTAAAATAAAAAAAAAAAAAAATTAAGCCTTTTTAATTTTGTGAAGGAAAGAAAAATGGAAACCTAATAAACACATGTATATGTAAAAATAAAAAAAGTAAAATTAAAAATAAAAAGTGGTGTGTTAAAAAAAAAATGTTATGCTTTGGTGATGTTAACAGCACTGATGCTACAAATATGGCTGAACTTGCTGTTTTAAGTAGAGGTATTGGTGGCGAATATAATGTCACTGAAGAAGTGGCTTCCTTAGTGCTATTAAAAGACCAACAAAATCAAGAGATTTACACAAAGCCGTAAAAAATATGCTAAAGCGATTTCCTTTGTCCATCGTCAGCATATCTGGTATAGTTACTAATGGGGTTCGAGCAGTGGTAGGTAAAAGAGAGAGACTAATAAAATTAATAGAAGTAATGCAAGTGCCATTCAAAACTCACATTTGATGAAGTATTGTTATATAGTACATCAAGAAAATTTATGCACAAAAGTTTTAAAAATTGATAACGTCAAACAAATCATCATCAAGAATTGGCATTTCCTAAGGGCCAAGGGATTGAATCATCCAGAAATTCCTTAAAAGTATTGATGCTGACTCTGGTAACATCATTTACTTTTCAGAAGTAAGATGGCCAAGTTGAGGCCAAATGTTGAAAAGATTTTATGATTTGAGAAATGTTATCATGTTGCTATGGTATCAAAAACTAAATTTGTGCCAGATGAAAACTGGCTTACAGATTTAACATTTTTAGTGGATTTAGGCGCTCATTTAAATGAGTTAAACATGCATGTTCAAGGTGAAAACCACCTTATCAATTCAGTGTTTCAAACCATAACAGCACTACTAATGAAAGTGAAATTATGGCAATTTCAAATTAAGGCAAACAATTTTATGCATTTTGACATGTTGACTAAACACAGTCCTGTGAACAGCAAAAGATATGTAGCCTTGCTTTTCAATTTGATACAAGAATTTGAAAATAGATTATAAGATCTCCAGGAAAATAATCAATATTTTGGTGCATTTCCAACTCCATTTTCAGTAGACATAAATATGTTACCTGCCAGTGTTCAAATGGAATTCATAGAGCTGCAGTCTGACATTCAACTTAAAAATATGATCATGTTTCTTTACTGGACCTCTATAAGTCCTGTCTTCCTAAGGACAAATATCCCTTGCTTCACAGTCACAATTTATTCATGTTGTCACTTTTTGGCACCACCTACATTTGCAAGCAACTATTTTCAAGAATGAAGCACATATCACATCTGATCTTTGACAAAGCAGAAAAAAATAAACACACACTAAGGAAAAGAATCCTTATTCAATAAATGGTGCTGGGAGAACTGGTTAGCCACCTGTAAAAGACTGAAACAGGACCCACCCCTCTCCCCACTCACAAAAATCAGCTCCTAATAGATAAAACCTAATCTTTAAACCTAAGACAGGAAACTATAAAAATCCTAGAAGAAAATGTGAGAAGAACTCTTGATGATATTGGCCTAGGGAAAAGATTTATGAAGAAGAACACCAAGGCAATTACAGCAATGACAAAAATAAATAAATAGAACATGAACAAGTTTAAAAGTTTCTGCACAGCTAAGGTCACAATCAACAAAGCAGAGAGACAAGCTGCAGAATGAGAGAAGGTATTGCAAGCTACACATCTGGTGAAGGGCTGATAGCCAGCATCTACAGAGAACTCAGTGCTCATCATCCCCAATCATCAGAGAGATGCAGATCAAAACCTCCCTGAGAAACCACCTCACCCCAGTAAGAATGACCAACACCAGGAGATCCCCAAGAAACAGATGCTGGTTTGGATGCAGAGAGAAAGGAGCACTCACAGTGTTGGTGGGACTGCAAGGCAGTAAGACCTCTATGGAAAGTGGTCTGGAGATTCCTCAAAGGACTGAAAGTAGAGCTTCCATCTGATCCTGCAATCCCACTGCTAGGCATTTACTAAAAACAACAGCAACAAAAATTTCTATCATAAAGATGCTTGCACTTGAATGTTTATAGCAGCACAATTCACAATTTCAAAGATGTGGAAACAACCCAAGTGCCCTTCAACATACGAATGGATTAATGAACTGTGGTACATGTAAACCAGGGATTACTATTCAGCCATAAAAAGATGGGGATTTTGTATGTTTTGTAAAAATATGGATGGAATTGTTCTCACAAGAATAGAAAAACAAGCATCGCTTGTACTCAGTACCAAATTGGAAGTAGTAGATTAACACCTACATGTTCACATGAGAGAAGAATGCCGTGAAACTCAGGTATGGGCGAGGGAAAACAAGGGACACGGTGTGGGTATACTGCACACTCCCTGGGTGAAGGGCACCTCTGTAACTCAGACTTTTGGCTTACATAGTTTGGCAAACTACGCAATCTGATTGTACCACAATATTGATCTGAAGTTAAAAAAGAGTAAAACAAGAACCAAAATATCTGATAAGCCTCTTGATAATTCACTGATAATCACAACTACATCCACTGAACTGTTACCAGGATTTCTTCCTCAGGTTCTTTTATTTTTATTTATTTATTTTTTTTAGAGACAGAGTTACACTTTATTGCACTTGGTAGAGTGCCATGGCGTCACAGTTCACAGCAACTTCCAACTCCTGGGCTTGGGCGATTCTCTTGCCTCAGCCTTCTGAGTAGCTGGGACTACAGGCGCCCACCACAACCCCCAGCTATTTTCTTGTTATAGTTGGGCCAGGACTGGGTTGGAACCCGCCACCTTCGGTATATGGGGCTGGTGCCCTACCCACTGAGCCATAGGCACCGCCCCCTCAGTAGATTCTTGGTCTCAGGGATTTGAAGAATGAACCCACGGACCACAGATCAGTGGTAAGATAGTATTTTTATTAGACAAAAAGGATTATAGAATGAGTAAAAAAAGCCTCAGAGCTTCTGGCAAAAGGGGAGACCCAAGTTGGAAATCCCTCCCATGGGTCCTTTTTTTTAGGGGTATATATCACACTTTAGCCAGGACTTGGTAGGTGGAAAACACCTTTCCAAAGTCAATGAGCATATTAATGAATGAATACAGTCCCTCCAGCCTGGGGCAAAAGGTCAGGGTGGTTCCCTTTATGAAATTGCCCAGGCTTAGGAAAACTGAGGTCTCCTGTCCAGCCTTGAGTAGGGAAACCCTATATCAGAACCAGACATTGATGCATTAGTTTCTCAAATACAATGTCAAATGTCCCATCACTTTTATGTTGTCCACTTTCCTTTTACTTTTATAATTAAAAAATACCAAAAATTCAAAAAGATTTCATTATTTAGATAGGTACATTTTATGTATGAGTGATCATAGACTTTGGACCTGCTCAGCAACTTTAAACGACTCTCTGAACAGGCATTGCATAATTAAGATTATTATGTGAGGACTTTCTTGCTTATCTGTGGTGTTGTATATCATAACAATTATGCATAGACTTTTTTTTTTTTTTTGCTCATTAGCTTTTTCTAGTGTTTTTATGCTTAATGTGTGGCCCAAGATAACTCTTATTCTTCCAGTGTGACATGGAGAAGCCTCAATGTTGGACACCCTCGCTGTGCAAAGACACAGGGAGCTTCTCAGTTTGATTTCATGGCTGTTCACCTCATGACTCCTCATTCTGAGCTGCTCCTCTGATCCTGGATCCCAGTTCTGATAATGGAACTTCTTGGGCATTGACGTCTGGTAGATCCTTCCACCCCACCCCTCTGACTGCTCAGACCAGCTCTCCAGGCCGTCACCCACCAGGCTTCCCAAAGCATGCATCCTGCAAGAATACCAAGGAAGGCTATTATATAAAGTTAAATGAAAACCAGAAGGCCATCCGGGCTGTTACTTAAGATGTGGCGTGTGCTTAAAACTCAACAATTCAGCTTTTTAAGTATGGCGTCTATGGAGATAAAAGCTGGAAGTCCCACTCTCAAAGAGAAAAAGGAGGTGAGAAGCCTGTGGGACCCATAGGGCCTCGGTAGAATTGCCTCCCGGCCATGACATACTCAGAAACACCAAGTCCACCTTGGTCTTATAGGTGAAAAATAATACCCCTACAAGTTCCCAGTGCCAATGATTCCATGTTAACAAAAGACAGATTAGCAAGAGAAAAGCACACAGAAGTATATTAACATGTACATTTCATAAATACATGGGAGACACCCTGAGAATGAGTATTTGTCAGAGAGGCAGCTGTGAACCCCAGCTCATGGAGCATCTTCAACAAAGAGCAGCACATTTTTAGAGAAGCCTGAGTTTGGCTTTGGCGAGGTGGGCATGCAGTGGAGCCTCTTCCTTGCACCCCTCTTGACTTCTTGGGCTCCCGACGCTAGCTGAAAGCCATAGGATACTTGTTTTTTAGAAAAATATTTTTCCTACATGACCAGCAATAAATCTGTGGAATGATATTCTAGTCCCACCCAGCCAGCCTCTTCACCGTCCATCTCTCTTTCTACAATTCTGTTGTTGACCAGGGCAGGCATTGGCTACCTCACTGGGGATTGTAAAATGGGGATCCTTTTCACCTTTATTAGATGGTGTTCCTTTTTGAAAACAAGTATCTTTATGTTGCTCCCTCTGTGCCTCGTTGGGCTGGTTCTTCAACACTTGTCAGAGTCAGTGGAATAAAATGTTGATCATGCTCCACGCTTGAGTCCTTGTCCCTCTTACCACTTCACCCACCATTTTATTTATTATTTATTTATTTATTTATTTATTTATTTTTTGCAGTTTTTGGCCAGGGCTGGGTTTGAATCCGCCACCTCCAGCATATGGGGCCGGCGCCCTACTCCTTTGAGCCATAAGTACGGCCCACCTTTTTTTTTTTAACCAAAGGCACTGTGCTATAATTGAATATCCATTTTTATAACAAATGTTTATTAGTGTCTGTTGTGGTGCTTGGGATACAGCAGTGAACAGAAAAATGTTCCTGTCCTCAAAAGTGTTCATTCAGGAGGTGAAAGGCAGATAATAAACCTAAGAAACGAGTGCCGTGCTACCTGGTGCCAAGTGCTCTGGAGAAAAACAGGGGACTCCCAGCTTTTATCTCCACAGACTCCATACTTAAAAACCAGGAAAGGGGGAAAAGAGGAAGTTGGGTGGAGGCCGTCAGAGTGCGGGATCTGAGCCTTGCAGGCTTTGAGGGGGCTCCAGGCAGAAGGAACAGCAGAGGACAAGTCCAGAGGCAGAGGCACGAGCCTGGCCTATCTGAGCAATGACACAGGAGGATGGGACACCGGCCCTACGTGTCTTCCTTGTGAGCCACTGTCAAGATTTTAGCTTTTACTCAGAACGACACAAGTAGCCATTGGAGGTTTTGAGTAGAGGAATGGCATCTGTGACTTCCATAGTGACAGTATGTCCCTTTAGCTGCCAATTATCCCAGCTCTCAAAGAGAAGGCTGCTACCACTTTTTACATAAGAAGAAATCAAGACTCACAGAGGTTAATAAGTGATGTGTTCCAGGTCACCTTGTAGGTAGGAGTGAAGCCATGATTCAACCCAGGCCATTAAGTACCAGTTTATAAAACAAAGCAGACAGACAGACTGTGCAGGAGCCGAGTGAGGCTGGGGGTCATCTGTGTGGATGGGCGCTGCAGACCCAGGCCCCTGGGCCTCTGAAGACTCTGTCCTCTGCGCCTTCCTCTGTCTGGCAGGGAACGCCAAGATGCTTAGCGCTGGACAAAGCTACGCCCTTCATCTCATCTTTTCTCATCGAGGCTTCTCATCTTTCCAAAAGACGACATTTCTAGAATCATGAGTGCAATAAACTTAAGATCATAGAGCATGGCTCTGAGGAAGACAGTTTCATGAGCAGTGAAAAGCAGGCACAGTGTGTCAAGTCAGCCGGTCTCTCCCCTCCGGCCCTGTGACCGTCACTCATGCCCTCTTTAGAGGGAGCAGGGCTTTATTCTCTCACTTTCCAAAGCTGTTGTTGGGGAGAACTGTTTCTTTACACAGAAGACCCTGCCTGGCAGCTTCGACCACTCAGGGCTGAGAAGGGAATTTTACTTAACAGTTGGCTTTTTCTGTTGTTTTTGGCCTCTGTTATGCTTGGCCTCTGTTGTGTTTGGCCTCTCAGGCCACTGACCAGAGAATCGCTATAGAGCAAAGGTTTTCAATCAGGGCGCCGTGGCACACTGCTGCACCGTGAGAGGATCTTATGTGTGTCTGGAAAATTTTTAAAGATCATCAATTAAATTATTTTCGGGGGGAGGTTTTGGTGGAGGGAGGGTAAAGGGTGGGGCCACATCTATGGTGCATCTTAGAATGGGTACAGGTGATTGCACTAATGTACACAGCTATGATTTAACAATAAAAAAGAAATTATTTTCGAAAGAAGTTCAAAGCAACATAAGCATATTCTTTTTTTCACTTTTTTTTTATCAACATAACTCAAGTGTACCGTGGAAGCTTAACTGTAGATTCAAGTGTGCTGTGAGATAAAAAAGGTTAGAAACACTTCAACCGAGGTTAGAAGACAGGAAACGCCTAGAGAAATCCAAGCACAGTAAAGTGTTTCTAATAACTGAATGATAAAAATATTTCTCTGATTGATCTTTTTTGCAATGCACTGATCCATTTGCAGAAAATCGGCTGGTAATTGGGCAGCACCTAGCTCAGTGAGTAGGGCGCCGGCCCCATATACCGAGGGTGGCAGGTTTGAACCCAGCCCCGGCCAAACTGCAACAAAAATATAGCCAGGCGTTGTGGCGGGTGCCGGCAGTCCCAGCTACTCTGGAGGCTGAGGCAAGAGAATCGCCTAAACCCAGGAGTTGGAGTTGGAGTTTGCTGTGACACTATAGCACTCTACCAAGGGTAGAGTGAGATTCAGTGAGACTCAGTCTCTAAAAAAGAAAAAAAAAATCAACTAGTAGCATAATTACTACAGAAACCATCAAGGTCCCTTTGTAAAAAAGAATAACATATGAGCATCCCATGTTTGGCACTGCACTGGAAATACAAGCATACTTTTGTACTCAAATTTTATGAATTAGAATGTTGTTTGTATGTATTATTAAGTCCTTGATGTGACATTTTTGTGGTTTGGCTGAAGCGAGAACCCTTTATAGATTGGGGAAGGGCCAGCTCTGCCATTTAGTTCTGAGAAGACAGTGTGGCTCCAACTCCCTTCTTTCCCACACACCTGATGGGGTGAGGCGCACGTGACCTGCTCTGTTCTGGTGGGGCCTGCTCTGCAGCCACAGCTAACATTACCAAGCACCCTCAGGCAGACAGCCTCCTTTGAGCCTCATAATCTGTAAACCGTCTCTTACAGGCAAGGTGACAGGCTCAGAGAAGTGAGCAATTCATCTGAGGATACCCAGCAAGTGAAGGGTGTTTGGATTCTATCCCAGGCCTTCTGAGCCTAAGATCCAAGCACTCTGGACACCCCACACTGTCAGCCTAGGGTTGCTACGGCAGAATCCCTGCCAGCCCCTGGGATCCTTCTCAGGCATCTTTTCATTGCTGAGGATGACGGAGCACTGGCTGTGCATTTGGGGCTTCCCAACCGTTTAATGTGCCTGGAACTGTCCCCAGAGCTGAACTCCACCCTGGTGAGACTTGTAGTGAATTGAAAGCATCACATGGACTCTATCTGAGCAATGTAACACGTCTCAGACTTAACTTAGCCCGTCATTCAGCTATAATGTTTTCTACCAAAATATTTTTCAAAATCATTTTCAGAAAGTATTCTCTGAGAGTAAAAAGTGTTCTGTGAGCACAGTGGTTCATCCCCCACGGCCAGCTGTATCCTCGTCTTTGAAATTCACAATGCACTTGGCATTTTAAATACTCTGGAAATCCCACAACAATAAACAAACAAAAAAAAACCTTTAATTTTGTTTAGCGTGCAATTTCCCGACCTTATGTGAACAGTCTCTGTTTGCTTGTGTAAACTTCTTTCATTTCTCAAGAAATTCTAGTTCCATGGAACATGCTTTGGAAACTCTATCATCAGAGACTCTGTCTAGAAAACAAGCTCCTTTGTTTTTTTTTTTTTTTTTTTTTTGGTAAGTGCTCACCTTCTAGAGCAGCGGTTCTCAACCTGTGGGTTGTGACCCGCAGGAACTGTATTAAAGGCTCGTGGCCTTAGGAAGGTTGAGAACCACTGCTCTAGAGCCATACCTCCCATATCGAAGGCAGTCATTTATAATTTCTTGAATGAATTTATAGTTCCTGCTCCTCAATTTTAGTCCTGGTCTTATAATGTTCTAGATATAAACTCTCCAAATGAAGATGTTCCATAATTAATCACTTAATGTCAGCTGCACAAAGACCATATTGATGAAAACATTTATGCGAAAACTTTTCAAATCAAATAACTAAAAAAAACTGTTTCTATATTGCTCATAACATCAAAGAGAAAATGTTATAGTTTCCCAACTAGAGATTAAAGTCAAATAGTAAACTAAGTCTCTTTCACATGGTAAGTCTACAAGACACCCAAACTTTTGGAAGAAAAGTGAAAACTTTGATCATTCTGATATCCTGTACACATGCCAAGAATCTTTCTATTGAAAACAGCTGGTTGACTAGTGATTTTTCACACGTCTTCCAAATGTTGGATGCAGGGAGGCTTCCACTGCAGCAAAAGGAAAGTGGTAATAAGTTTACTTTTCCCTGAATGGGTGTTGTGAGAATTCAGAATGTTTTCAAAGAAAACAGCCCAGTCTACACAATTTCCAAGTCTGGTTGATCGGACCTCATTGGCGAGGGATATTTCAAACCATGGGTGACATTTCACCCTGTCGGAGCAAAGCAGGGTGACATTTCACCCTGTCTGAGCAAAGCAGGCCTTCGTTTGATAAATGAGCAATGAAGCTCAAAGTAATGGGGCGACTTTTCACGTAGCTTGCACTGATGGGCTGCACACTTTTGAGGACAGGAACATTTTTCTGTTCACTGCTGTATCTTGAAGTTCTCCAAGTTCCAAGATGTTTACCTTTTCCCTGTGTGGCCCTCCTGAGTGCTGTCTTGTGGTTCCCAAGTGCTTGGGACGAGACTCTCAGACGTGGTAGGACCCCCAGAGACTGTGGTCGCACCTCCTTATTTCCAGGTGAGAAAGTGCAGAGAGAGGAACTGTGGACGGCGGGGGTATTATCCAGTCAATTCAGGGTTCTTGAGAGCAGCACTTTCTAAGAGAACTTTCTGCATTGATGGAATGTCTACGGTGAATACTATTAGGTACGTGTAATGCAGCTCACGTAATGGGAGAACTGAGTTTTCAACTTTAGACGGCTAATCTATGCTGGGCAGATACTCCATTCACGGGATGGAGTTGCACCATCCTCTGTTAGGACTTGGGCACGCCAAACTACCCAAATGTACCAGTGATGACAGCACTGTCCTGTACAGGGTGGGCATGACTTAAATGGCACATGAACTTCATGTCCACCCCGCATATGTTGTAAAGTACTAGGAATTCAAAGCCAAAAAGCAAAGAGAAAAACTGTCTGCAGTTATAATTATGGGAGTAACATCAAATTCCGCATAAAAGCTAAATCATCACAAATAGTTATTTTGTTTCTATTGATGCTAACTCTATGATTTCTGTAATCCTGGTAAAGACTTGAAAACATGGAAATGTGTAATTATGGTAGCTATATATAACCGTCCTGCATCTTGTTAGTTTTTGACTATTCAGATAATCGATAAAATGAATACTAATCACTTATTTCCAAATGTAACCTCTAAATAATTTGTAAGGGCCAATCTTTTATCCCTGTAGCAGTGAAATAACTCTTTACAGAGATGCACACTCAGCTACTCAAGTCATCACAAACACAAGCCAGGTAACTTTGCTTCCTTTAGCCAAATGTCGCCTTAGAAGCTAACTGAAAATTTTTTTTTTTTTTTTTTTGCAGTTTTTGGCCGGGGCTGGGTTTGAACTTGCCACCTCCGGCATATGGGGATGGCGCCCTACTCATTTGAGCCACAGGCGCCTCCCCTCACTGAAATATTTTAACTTGTCCACCAGTGAGCTTTGTCCTGTATTCAATTAGTTTCAGCAAATTATTAGAAAAAGAGGAGCGTTGTTGAACTAAGAGCTGCAGGCAATATTCAGATTTACAAATTAATATAGTTTAAAGGCTTCCTAAGAAACTCACATGCGTCTGCCTTAAGGACATGCTCCTCAAACACACCACGAACTCCCAGCCTCGGACGGGTTGCATGGACAGGAAGCCCCGTGACCTTGGGGAATCGACTTCCAAGGGGCTGCTCTCTTCCCTGCACGTTACTACTTAGTGGGCTCAAAAGTCCAGTGTTCTTATCTCAGACGATTCTCAGCCTGGGAAAGTCTGGCCTTGCGGATTTGTTTTCAATGTCCATCTTCTAAGAAAATACAAAAAGTTTTAACCAGACAAAATTTGACTATATGAATATTTCTCCACTTTTGTGGGGGCTAAATCATCTCTTCTTGAAACACTGAGGATACTCCTTGGCACAAGCTGAGAAGGTGCTGCCCACAGGAGGCTTCCTCTGCCACGTTTGCAGCGGGAGAAAGTCCCTGCCGTTTGAAGTGAGAATGCCAAGATCTGTCCTATTATCTAATTTTGTCTGAGACCTTTGGCTTAATAATGGGGAGGGTGAATCCTGGGACTCATAAAAGAAGCTGAGGACTTTATCTCTAGATAAGTTGTGGTGAAAACGATCTCAGAAGCACCCTGACCACAGGCAAGATGAGAACACCAGATGGTTCTTGTGGGGCCATCAACACAGAAAGCAGCTTAGCGACCTTTCTGGGCACACGTGATAGAGGCCAAAGAAAATTTTAACAAAGCTTTTAACAGTTGAGACACTCTTTGATGTTACTCAATTTAAGAAAAAGGAAACATCATATAGAATTAAAAAAAAAAATCTTGGTCACATTATGAATGTTTTGTGATCAAAATTAATATTTGCAATATTAAAGTTAGTAAAGATTCTGTGTGTGAGACGGATTTTAAATACAAGGTATGACAATTATGTTCACCAGCTCATCCTAGAGTAATTGTTTTCGAGGGTGGACGGGGGGCTGTGTGGGTGCTTGGCTTCCTGAGGGAGACTTTGCAGCTGATGTTCATGTTCTCCACGTAGCCCTTTCTCTAGGATGAGTTCTCAGACTTGATCGTGTGAGCTCTCAGTAGACGAAGATAGATCTCCGACATCTGGCATGTCAAGTCACTCAGTCCAAACCGCAAGGTATTCAAGCTGGGAGTATTGTTTGTCTTAATCGAGCAACAGGGAAACTATATATTTGAGTATTTTACTGATTAGTGAATATAGACTGTTACTTCTCACAATCAGGCAGAAAATTGTATCTTGGTTCAGTGTAATGCCACATGGTATATAAAGACAAGCTGCGTTGAAATGAAATTACTTTTATGGAAATACAATCCTTTCACGTTTTGTTTTGTTGACAAGTAGACCAGGCAACAGCCAAAAAAGTGTGGATGAGACTCTTTTCTCAGAAGCATTTGCTTCACTTTAGCCAAAAAAGAAGAAAGGCGATATTGTGTGTGGGTATCAGGAGACACTTAATCAGAAAGATATACAGATCTTTCTTCTCCACAATCATGAGACCTCAGATTTTTCTCAAGGGAAGGGTTCCAACATGAGAAAGAAAATTCATAGTTCAAAAAGCCCATGTTTTCAATTTGCTGCCACCTGGTTTAAATTATCTATGTATTTATTAAGGGCGCTAAATAGGCAGCTTAATTTAGGGAGAGGGGTCATTGACGTTGAGAAAAATCATGTTTAATCCCTTAGCTCACTGCAGGTTGAGGGTGCTTTTTAAATGCATGTAGCCTCAGCTCACAGAATTCCCCACCATAGGAAGGTCCCCTGTCTGCTTCTAAATTTGTCGGCTGCCAGGAACAATGAAACTTGTTAAGCCCCTGGCTCCACGCCCGGCTGCTCTGGGCATCTTCCAGAATCAGGGCCTTGCCAGTTACTTTCTCTTTATGTTGCCAATGTGCTTGCCTCTAATTTGGGGGTCAACCTCTCTGTTCCAGGCATACGTGTGTTGGTTATATCACTACAGTGTGGCAACCGAAAGGCTGGGCTGTTAGAGCTTTCCTTGCCTGCTAAGTCTGCTTTGATTCTTTCTCTGGATGGGGGTAGAGGAAATCTGAGGGGACCATGAGGAAGACACGATTAAATGTAAAAGTTTAGAAATGTAAACACTTCCAGGGTATTATCTGATATTATAAAATTCTAATTATTTAGGCATCAGAATGAAATAGTTCAAATTTTCATAAAGGAGTTCTTAAGTTTTAGAAATACAGCATGAAATGTCTTAGATACAATTATATAATGTCTGTTATTTGGTTCCAAATAATATGGGAGTGAGAAAGCAGCTGAAGAAGTGAAACAGACTGGCTCTGAGTGGATGATTATTGGAAGTGGCTGGTGGGCGTCCAGGGGCTCATTAGATTATTGTGTTTATTTCTGTGGACAGAACTGACATCTCCATAATACAAGGCTTTTTTTTTTTTTTTTTAACTGAAGGAAAAAGTGACTGACACAAATACAAAAGCCTTCTCAATAGCCTTCTCTGGGCTACCAAAAACAGGGAAATAGAGTAAGACCTTAAGAAACCTTTAGAACCACAGCTTTCCATTTTTTTCCAGCATTTATGGAAAAGCACGTTATCATGTCCCACGCGTTGCCCTGTGTCTTATATTTAATACTATGGTTCTTGGGACTGTGTGGTTCTCTGCTGTATCAAAAATCACTGGGTTGGATCCCTGGGCTGAGAAACTCTTCTTCAGACGCCTGGAGTGTGGTTAGGGCTTCGTCAGTCTGGAGTCACAGTTTCACTGGGCCAAAATGTCCTGCGTCATTTCCACGTGGTCCCCAAATACAGCCCAGATGGATTCTCTGTGCGCGTCTGGCTCACGCATGTCTCCCATTTCCACCTGTTCCTATTTCCAGGTGGGGCCAGATGGCCAGGCCGTGGCAGGAGGCCTCCATGGTGGCCTCCTTCCTCCAGTCACGTTGCTATGGTGCAATTGTCTGAATCCGTCTCTGTGCAGACGCAGCTCCTTTCAGAATGTCCTGCGCTCCTGGCCTGTGTCTTTCCCTTGCCTGGTGATTTTGACTTCTGGAGCGTGGGCTTCATTTATGAACAGACTTGGCAGCATGGGGCAGCATCAACCCAGGCGAAAGTCTGAGACACAGGCCTCTTGGTCTTTTGTGCCTAATTCAGAGGTGTGAGGAGCTCTGCCTCCCTGAGGACAGTGCAGGAGCCTCTCGTCAGCCTTCATCTAGGACAGAGATTCTGTAGGGTCATATACTGGCATCAGGGCTCCTATGAAATGCTGGTTTATTCCCGGGCCACACCAAGCAGAGATTCTTGAGGGCAAGGAAGGAGAAGCAGGTTGTGAGAATGCGCAGTTGCTAAGGACGCTCATGAGCCAGGGATGAGGGGGATGGCGGAGCTGCTCGCCTCCCACTGCATTTCCCTGCCCGAGCGCGTCTTAACATTTCTTACCACACTGTACCTTTATTTTTCAGGGAGAGAAAGGTCAAACCTGAGAAGGACTAATCTGGGTGTGATGAGAGCTGGAGTCTTCACCTCCCCCTGGAGCTAGCTGCCACTTATCTGCTATCGGTACCTGCGTACGGCTGAGCATGGTCCTTGGCAGCGTAAGGACAACATGGACAGATGAGGGCTCTCCTGGGGAAGCAGACTCACATAAAATCTCAGCCACCAGACGGTGTAGGCGCCATAGTATGGGGTGCAGGATAAAGGGGTCGCCAAGACGTTAATGATTTAGGGTACCTGGTTTGTGGAGGGCAATGTCAGCAAAGGTTCCTGGCACCTGAATCTTTCTGTGTTATCATAACAAAGGCAGACTTTAGTACCTACAGACTCCTTGTGCTAGAATTAGAAGTATCTCTGAATTTGTGTAACTGGGAGACTACAGCACAAAAATGTGGGCTATTTGTGAAGAATTTGTGGCAAGATCAAGGCAAGGATGAGAGCTTTGTGACTCCTAATTCATGGCCCCTCCACCAGGCCCTAACCCAGTCTCAGCCCTGAGTTGCCTTACAGAGGTAATTAGTTCATGTTCATCTGCTTATTTCATCCAAAACAGGATCTGAGATATCATCAGTGGTTCTCAGCTTGAACCTAATCTTGAACACAGGGAAAGAACCGTTCTGCAAATTCTCTCCACTTTTCTCACAATGCAAGAGGCGCAGCAGCTCTGTTTGCAGAAGCCCCTTATGGCAAAAACAGGCAGCAGGTGGGGCTCAGTCTAGCAGACTTGCAGTCAGCCCTAGCCCAGAAGAAAAATCCCAGGCAGAGAATACAATCCCTTCTTCCTCACAAATCTATACGGGAAAGGGATTTGTGAGCAGAGCTTTCAGCTGTGCGAATAGACCCTTGTTCGTTAGGCATCTTGCTGTAAATGCTACATTAAAACTTGTTTGCGTTCCATTAAAACCCTGACTCTCCTCCCTGTATTCCTCTCAGTAGCAAGAAGACGTATTCCAAAGACGCAGAGTATAGAGACGGAGGGAAGAGAGCAAGATGGAGAGAAAGCGGGGTGGGGGGAGCAGAACTCGGGACAGAGAGAGGGAGACAGGGAGAGAGATGGGACGGGGGCAGCACAGAGAGAGAGGGGAGGAAAATGCCCTGTGGAGTTCAAACGAACTTAGCTGACGGCGGCTACACTTCCCCAGCTCTAGCTTGGCCCTACCCTGTAACAATGTCACATCAAGGAACTTAACGAGCCTTGATTCCTTGCCATATTAGCAGGCTCTTTTACTATCTGGCTGTAAAGTTTACAAAACTTACATCTCAGGGGCTGAAAGTTGGGGGAGGCAGAGACCATAGAAAAAAGGAGTAATCACACAATGTTGTAGTTGAGGAATCGCACAACGTTGTAGTTGCTCACCTTCTTAATTTCAAGACCTGGGGTGGAAGCCGGGACAGATCGACAAGTAATTGTGCTCCCAGTTTCAGCTGAGCGCACAGCTGTCCAGGTAACTGCTGTATTTTCTACCCTCTTGTGCAGCCAAGTGAAACCAGCAACTCGGTTCTGACAGTGACGGCAGCGTGTGGATCTTACCTTTGAAACAATTGTGTGTACACGGCTCAGAAGGTTTCAGTGTGTGGAGCAGTGAGAGCAGGAGCTGTCCCTCGGGACCTAGACATGGAGGCCGTGTGCTAAAGACCCCAGTCATACCCGCCACCAGGCCTGCACCACTCACATCTGGGTGGTAAAGAGAAAAAGCCATTTCTGTCTGATTAAAGCTACTGTACCACAGGGCTTTGCTACAGCACCCAACTTCCACCTGGACTACCTATCCCACAATTTGGGGTCAAGTTGGCCAAAAGACCTGTCCACACTCTCCCAGAGGTGCAGAATCACTCTTCCTCTTTGGCACAGACAGTGGGGAGCATGGAACAGGAGTTACCACATGGAGTATTCATTTCCAGATGTCTATCCTCAGGAATGCTGAAAAAAATTCATGGCATGCTTTATGCAACTAAAAACTGAATGTGATCAATAGTGAGATGATTGATTATATTGTAGGCTTTCTGATTACATTTTATCTTTTTCCAGAATGTACTTCAAGTGTGATCATGGGAGGAAAAATCATGTTTCTGTACAATGTATGTGTGTGTGCATGCACACCTACACACGTGTGCAGCTGGCTGTCTTTATTTAGTTTGTAGCCAGATAACCCTTTCCTTTAAGTGTTTTGGCCTTTGCTATTGTGAGCTCAACTAGGCATCATTATTTAACGATATACAGCTGCAACCATGACTCTCTTTTAAGTCATTGTAAATGTCAATAAGATGTTAGACAAAAATGAGACTACCCAGGGCTACAGAATCATACGACCTGGAGTTAATTTTCCCCATTAAGTCCTAAAAACTTAGAACTCTTGATTTGCTAGTTTTCTAAGTATTTAAAAATACCTTCAGTTTCAGGCCTTTGTCGCATTATGTTTGGACCTTGTTGCTACCCTTCTTCTCACACTGACATCTTCTCCCACTTGGGGGGAGGGCGGTTGCAGTTTTGGCCGGGGCCAGGTGCCAACCCGCCACCCTCGGTATATGGCACCGGCACCCTACTTCCTGAGCCACAGGTGCTGCCTCTCTTCTCCCATTTTTTAATTTTGAAAATTTCAAACATAACGTGAAATTGAAAGAATATATATACACTTCACCTAGATTCATCACTTGTTGCAATTGTTAAAAATATTGCAAAATTGCTTTATCTTATTCTCTCTCTCTCTGCTGAGCCATTTATAAATAAATTTCAAGCTTTTTTTTTTTTTTTTTTTAGAAAGAGTCTCACTATGTCACCCTGGGGAGAGTACCATGGCATCACAGCTCACAGCAACCTCCAACTCTTGGGCTCAAGTGATTCTCTTGCCTCCGCCTCCCAAGTAGCTGGGACTACAGGCTCCCGCTACAATGGTTGGCTATTTCTTGGTTGCAGCCATCATTGTTGTTTGGTGGGCCCAGGCTGGATTCAAACCCACCAGCTCAGGTGTATGTGGCTGGCGCCTGAGCCGCTTGAGCCACTGGCGCCGAGCCTCAAGCATCATTTTTAACAAAATGAAACATGATCAAAATATAACATCGGTTGAGAAAAAGTAGTTATCTATGAAAATGCTAATTTTTGATAGGTCAGACTATGTTTCCCAAAGTTCCTAGAAGAAACAAAAAGCATTATTAATTCTCTTGGAAGTCTGATTAAAGCTTACTACCATTGTATCTGTTACAAAATTATTTCCCTTTTATGAACATGAACCCCCAAAGATAGTGGCAGTGGTACAGTGGATAATCAGTTAGTACTTATACCAACCCAAGCATGACATTATACCTATTCAGCTCAATAGTTACCCCATCAAACATGCCTTGGGGGCCCATTTGGGGGATTGTGGCTCCTAATGGACTTCTTTAAGTGACGTACCTTCCTTCTCCCCATCACCATCCCTACTTAGTTTTGAGATCAACATTCTCTGCAAGGAATCGGTTTAGGTCAAGATGACATTACGTGCCAAAAGTTTTTGCCACAATGATAAGAAAGTCTTTCCCTATAAAAATCTGTTCATGCGGTACTGTGATGCACAGAGTTTCTCTAATAAAGCGTTTTCTTCATGCTAGCTAGGTATCAAGATTGATAGTTCAGTATTAGCGGCCCAGTCCTCATCTCAGACCTGGAAAGGCACAGAGGTGTGTGTATGATGAGGAGGTTATTTTTAGCATGTCGTCTCATGAGTTTGAGAACCACTATCCTTTGGGCACATTGTGTCCTCAGTCTGGGGCTGAATGTCAAGGTATTCAGACTCGCTGGATGAATGAGTAGCTGAATGCCAACACTCAGGCTGTGTGAGCCTTCCCCAGTCACTGATGTTAACAGTGCACGGCTATAACAGTGTTGTTTGAGTCACGCTAGCTCTAAACGAGTGGTTTATAACTTCAGTACACCCAGGAATCACGTTACAGGGCTTTAAAAAATGCATATCCCTGGGCCTGCCTCCAGAGGGTCTTACCGGGTGATTGAGAGCAGGCACCAGGAACCTGTGACCAGCACTCCAGGCTAGCCTCTTGTAGGGACGGCCAAATCACAGCAATGAGGTGCTATGAAACAGTGACTTTAAAAGGAGCTCTACTATCAATCAACATGGATCACTGGCATTAATAGACGTGGTCACAATATTAATTACAATTTTATCAAAAATTTTACCAAGAATAAAGAGCCTAGGGAGCTGGCTGAGCTGGTGCTGTGACGGGGACTCTGGAGGTTCTGGCTGGCTGAGCTGGTGCTGTGACGGGGACTCTGGAGGTTCTGGCTGGCTGAGCTGGTGCTGTGACGGGGACTCTGGAGGTTCTGGC
>CAUYPK010022845.1:0-29521 GCA_963574355.1 Loris lydekkerianus
AAAAGCCTATCTCTGTGAGTAACCCAGGGGGGTCCAGACTTCCTAAGCCTCTGGAAGAAAAACAAGTCACTTTAAACTCACACTGAATTCACTTTGTGTGCTTGATGTAGGATATGTTTATTTTTAAATATTATCCTACACTATTCTAGTCTGACCCAAGCACAGTGGCTTGTGCCTGTAATCATAGCATTCTGGGAGGCCAAGGCAGGTGGATTGCCTGAGCTCAGGAGTTCTAGACTAATCTGAGCAACAGCAAGACCCCAATTTCTACTAAAATTAAAAAAACTGGCTGGACATTGCGGCAGGTGCATATAGTCCCCGCTACTCGAAAGGCTGAGGCAAAAGGATTGCTTGAGGCCAAGAGTTTGAGGTTGCTGTGACTATGATGCCATAGCATCCTACCCAGAGCAACAGAGAGAGCCAGTTTTTTTGTTCGTCTTTTTAGAGACAGTCTCACTTTATCGTCCTCAGTAGAATACTGTGGCGTCACACCTCATAGCAACCTCCAACTCCTGAGCTTAGGCAATTCTCTTGCCTCAGCCTCCCGAGTAGCTGGGACTACACATGACCAGCTATTTTTTGTTGCAATTTGGCTGGAGCGGGGTGTGAGCCCAACACCCTTGGTATGTGGGGCTGGCGCCCTACCCACTGAACCACAGGCACTGCCCAAGTGAGCCTGTCTGAAAAAAAAAACTATTCTAGGCTAGGCACCCAGAGCTCAGTGGTTAGAGCACTGGCCACATGCTCTGGGTCTGGCAGTTCGAACCAGGCCCAAGCCTCCTAAACAAGAGAAAAAAAAAAAAAAAAAAGCTGGGCTTTATGGCAGGCACCTGTATTCCAACCTACTAGAGAAGGTGAGGCAAGAGAATCACTTAAGCCCAAGAGTTTAAGGTTGCTGTGAGCTGTGCCATAGCACTCTACCGAGGGTGATATACTGAGACTGTCTCAAAAAAAAAAAAAAAAAAAGTTAACAGCTCATATTTGGGCTCAGTAATTTATATATATATGTGTTTTTTGTTTGTTTTTTGAGACAAGAGTCTCACTGTGTTACCCTGGGTAGAGTACTGTTGCGTCACAGCTCACAGCAACCTCCAACTCATGGGCTTAAGTGATTCTCTTACGTCAGCCTCCCAAGTAGTTGGGACTAGTCACCTGCCACAATGCCCAGGGTTTTTTTGGTTGTAGTTGTCATTGTTTGGCAGGCCCTGGCTGGATTCGATCCACCAGCTCCAGTGTATGTGGCTGGCGCTCTAGCCTCTTGAGGGGCACCAGCCTACATTTTGTGTTTTTGAATTCTCTAACTTTTGAAGCAGCAGCAGCTAGCATTTCAATATCAGGTGTAATGAATGGTAGAGAAAACAAAGAGCAATCAGGCAATGCCAATTGAAGAGCCCAGCACCGAATCCTAAATGCCAAGCAGCTGCAGTTTAAAGAAGACCATTTTTTTTTTCTTTAGTTCTAAATGAGTAATTGACCTTGGGTCTCTTGCTGAAGGCCAGCACCTTATCTCAAGACTATTTGTAACATAGCAACCACAGGTTTTTTTGGGGTTTTTTTGCAGCCAATAAGAATAGTTTTAACAAACTCTGTAGTAACTCTTTAATTGCTGGAAAGAGAGGGTTTTAACTGCAAGTGGGTTATTTACACTACAATGTTAACTCCCACCCAGAGATGTTAAGTGCAGTGGGAGACATAAGGGATATAAGAGAGAGAGAAGGTAAAAAGGCTAGTTAGCAGGGTGAGGCAGGGGGACAGAGTCGGTCTTTCACCAGGGGCTGAGAGATTCTCAGTGGCAGCCCCCTGGGTGAAAGTTGGCCCTTGTGTCCCTGCCATAACCAGTGAGGGCCCCGCCCTCTGGAATCTCACAGCCTCCAGGCGGGGTCAGTTCCTGATACAGCCAGCCAATCCAACATGCATTTCTTTGTTCTCACAGCTTCCAGGTGGGGCCAGTCCGGGATAGAGCCAGCCAATCCTAAACCTCCTAAGTTACCTCAGTCCCTGCACCAACCAACCCCCCAACTTGGTCCCGTTTTCCCCTAGGTCTTATTACAACCCAAAATGCATCATGCCAAAGAGTATAAAACCTGCCATCATTTCTGCCTCAGGGTTGTCCTCTAAGCAGAGTTCTGCCAGAGGTACACCTGAGCATGCTTGAATAAAGTCACTCCTTTTTTTGCATGTGTGCGTGGTGATTTCTCAGTGGCAGAATTTGGTCTTAACACCAATCAGCAGAGGAATGTGGCCTGATCCTTATTAAACAAGAATTAACCGTTTTTTAAAAGATTGCGTGTAGCTCCCAAGTTTTAAACAAGTGGGCTAATTTTAAGAAGCCATAGACCCGGCTTCTTAGCCACAGGGGCTTATACCTGTAATCCTAGCAATCTGGAAGGCTAAGACCTTGATTTCAGGAGTTCAAGAGCAGCCTCTGTGGCTGGTCCACTTGCAGTGGTGTTTACAAATAATCATCACAACCAATTAGTTTCTTTTGTTCCTTCTCTACTTCCACTGCTTCATTTGACTAGCCTTTAAAAATAAAAATAAAAAAAGACCAGTCTGAGGGAGATAAACCCCATCTATACTAAAAAATTAATTAAAAGTAATAAGATGGGTGCAGTGGCTCACGTCTGTAATCCTAGTACTTTGGGGGCCAAGGCGTGTGGATTGCTCAGCCCCAGAGTTTGAGATCATCCTGAGCAAGAGCGACATACCATCTCTAATCTCTACCAGCTGTTCTCAACCTGTGGGTCGCGACCCACAGGAACTGTATTAAAGAGTTCTGGCATTAGGAAGGTTGAGAACCACTGGTCGGCGTAGTGGACCATGCCTGTTTCCCAGCTGCTACCTTGGAGGCTGAGACAGAAAGGCTTGCTCATCGAGCCCAGGAATTTGAGCTTGCTGTGAGCTAGGCTGATGCCATGGCACTCTAGAGAGCCACAGGCCATATATTACTTGGTTTAAAATAAAATTCTTGTCTGTGCCAAAACAAAAAGGAAATGGCTCTAGATAACAAGCTAGTGAGTTAAGATAAATCCAACTTCGCAAACCTTCGGGGACAAAACAACAATACGAGGCACGTACTCCAGTTTCGAGGCAGGAGGCGGGCCGAACGGAAGCGGTGCAGGGGTGGAGCGAGCTTCCCAGGAGGACTGGTCCAGGGCTAGCCCAACTGGCCCGTCCCCTGTGACGTCTAGGGGAGGTCCCGCCCCCAGCTGCCCAAGGCTGCAGCTATCACCGCGGCTCACTGGCGGCCCGGAAGCTGCCCCTTCTCGGGGGTCATGATGGGCAGCAAGATGGCGTCTGCCAGCAGGGTCGTGCAGGTAAAGAGATTTGGTCGCCTTTCTGGACCTTGGGCGGTAGGGATCTAGCTGGCTGTAGCAACGGCCTGGAGGAGGAAAGGCGGTGACCGCGGCCCTGGGTGGGGCTAGCGGTGGCGCGTTAGTGTGTGTGAGGGAATAGCACCTTGAGCCCTTTGGGTCGGACAGTGAGCTGGGGTCCGGGTCCGGGTCCGGGTCCGGGGCTGGGGGTTCGAGCCTGGCGGCGAGAGCGCCGCTTGTAGGCGGCTAGGTACTGAGCCTGCTGTGCTAGGGTCCCTAGATTCCTCCGCCCCGACCTCTTAGCCTCTGGGGTCTGCGGACTAGGCTAACCTGGTATTAACCAATTGTCGGTGTGAGATGTCCGGGATCAGCCAATGCGAAGGAAGGCTGTTAGCGGGGCGTGGAAGGAAGTGTACGGTGGATCTGACCCAGTGTCCCTTCAAGGTCTTGGGAATGTCCGGGTAACTGGCTCTGTCTCTGTTTAGAGGCCAGATGGGGGAAATAGAAAAATATTGTTATTTAATTGTCGTATATGTTTTAGGGTTTGTTTACCAAGCCTTTTTAGCCTAGGTTTAGATAGGGTAAACTCCTGAAAGCTTTTATTTTTGCTTCTCCAGCTGTGGTCTCTAAATAGAGATAAAATTAGTATATAAATGGATGCAACTTCCACTTTTGTGGTTGGGTTTCAACCCTGAAAGTGTATATTTTATGATCCACTTTTAGCTTATATATGAGATACGCATTTCCCAAGTTGACAAATTCATCTCTTAAAAGGACCTAAATTCCTGAAATTATCTGAATAATAATCCTAGATCCTGGTCTTTGGTCCCATTGCAATAAACGATCCTTATTGAGCATTAACATCCCTGTAAGCCTACCACTCTGGGAGGCCAAGGTGGATGGATTGCTTGAGCTGACAAGTTCCACACCAGCCTGAGCTAGAGACCTCCATCTCTCAAAAATAGCGGGGGCATTGTGGCAGGTGCCTGTAGTCCCAGCTACTTGGGAGTCTGAGACACGAGGATAGCTTGAGCCCAAGAGGTTGAGGTTGCTGTAAGCTGTGACAGCTCGCACTCTACCCAAGGTAACAAAATGAGACTCTGTCTCAAAAAAAAAAAAAAAAATCTAATTGACCATTAACTAATTAATGGGTGACACAAAGAATATCTCAGAAAGGTCTGGTATCTATAATATAGAACCATATATATCCACAATATATAACTCAGCTCCGTGACTAGAATGCCAGCTACATACACTGGAGCCAGAGCCAGTGGGTTTGAATCCAGCCCAGGCCTGCCAAACAACAATGACAACTACAACCAAAGAATAGCAGGGCCTTGTGGCGGGCACCTGTAGTCCCAGCTGCTTGGGAGCTTAAGGTAACAGAATCACTTAAGCCCAAGATTTTGAGGTTGCTGTGAGCTGTGACAGCACAGCACTCTACTGAGGGCGACATTATAAGGCTCTGTCTCAAAAAATATATGTATATATGTAAAAGATTTGATACTGCCAGGTGTGGTAGTGCCTGTAATCCCAGTACCGTAGGAGGCAGAGGCTGGATGATCAAGGGAGGCTAGGAGTCCAGGACCAGCCTAGGCAACATAGTGAGACCTGTCTCTACAAAAAATTAAAACTCAGCCAGGCATGGTGGCTTGTGCCTGTAATTCCAGCTAGTCAGGAGGCTGAGTTGGGAGAATCACTTGAAACTAGAGTTCTAGCCTGGGTGACAGAGTGAGACTTTAAGAAATAAAAAAAAAGGTCAGTGAATAGCAGCTTTATTATCAATGTGCTCCTGCCCACTGATGGCATATATTGCAAAAAAGGGCTATAAACTATCATGGGTCCCTTTTCTACATGTTTTCTTATCACTTAAAACAATGCTGAGTTTATCAGGAAACCAAAATTGGGGGGATCCCCTGGGAGAATAAGCTCATGTCAAGGATGTAAGGTTATAAATTAGTCTGAAAAATATTTTAAATGATGTAATCGCACATATTTTATTCAGGTTTAAATTAAATACCATAGGATCCTAGCTGGGCATCTGTACCACAGTGGTTACCGTGCCAGCCACATACACTGAGACTGGCGGGTTCAAACCTGGCTTGGGCCAGCTAAACAACAATGACAACTGCAACAACAACAAAAATAGCTGGGCATTGTGGCGGCTGCCTGTAGTACCAGCTGCTTGGGAGGTTGAGGCAGGAGAATGGCTTAACCCCAAGAGTTTGAGGTCGTTGTAAGCCATATGATCCTGTATGACTGTAGGTATCAAACTCGCTTTCAATAAAATAGGTGTAAAAATTTGGGCTTATAAAAAAAAAAAGCAGCTTTATTTATAATGGCTCCTAAACTGGAAACAATCCATATACCCATTATTAGATAAACAAATTATAGTAGTTCTGTTAAAATGGAACAATGTACAGCAATAATTAAGAACTCATGGTTCAGTTCGGTGCCTATAGCTCAGCAGCTAGGGCGCCAGCCACATACACCACAGCTGGCGGGTTCAAATCCAGCCTGGGCCTGCCAAACAACAATGACAACTACAAACATAGCTAGGTGTTATGGCAGCACCTGTAGTCCCAGCTACTTGGGAGGCTGAGGGAAGAGAATCGCTTAAGCCCAAGAGTTGGAGGTTGTTGTGAGCTGTGATGCCACTGCACTGTACTGAGGGTGACATGGTAAAACTATTGTCTCAAAAAAAAAAGAAAAAAGAAGTCATGGCTCGGTGCCCGTGGCACAGTGGTTACAGTGCCAACTGCATACACCAACGCTGGTGGGTTCGAGCCCAGCCTGGGCTGGCTAAACAACAATGACAACTGCAACAAAAAATACCCGGGTGTTCCATGATTGCATTAATGTACACAGCTATGATTTAATAATAAAAAAAAAAACAAAAAACCCTGGGTGTTGTGCCAGGTGCCAGTAGTCCTAGCTACTTGGGAAGCTGAGGCAATAGAATCACTTAAGTCCAAGAGTTGGAGGTTGTTGTGAGCTGTGATGCTACAGCACTCTGCCTAGGGCAACATAATGAGACTCTGTCTTAAAAAAAAAAAAAGGACTCACTACTGATACTTGCAAACAAACTGTGTGATAGATACACAGTGATAAAATTGTCTGTACCCTTCTGATGGAAGAACAAAGACCTGTACTTAGATATTCAGAATACAAACCAGCATATGCTAATATTTTGTAATAATTACAGGTAACATTAGCAAAACGTGGCTTGGCACCCGTAGCTAAGTGGTTATGGCACAAACCACATAACACCGGGGCTGGCTGGTTTGAAACCAGCCTGGGCCTGCTAAACAATAATGACAACTGAACAAAAAAATAGCTGGGCGGGTGCCTGTAGTCCCAACTACTTGGGAGGCTGAGGCAAGAGAATGGCTTAAGCCTGAGAGTTGGAGTTTGCTGTGAGCTATGATGCCGCAGCACTCTATTCAGGGCAACAGCTTGAGATTCTGTCTCAAAAAAACTAAGAAAAAATTAGCAAAAGTTAATTAAATAACTCTGTGCCAGGCACATACGTGTATTCAGTGCTGGGACTACAGTGCCAACAAGACAGACATAGACCTTAGAAATTGGTTGTTGATCTATTCTTGACTGTCAACACAAACTGATGGGATATAACAAAGCATGATGTTGAAACATGACGTAAAGAAAAAACAGGCTTGGGTGGCACCTGTGGCTCAAAGGAGTAGGGCACTGGCCCCATATGCTGGAGGTGGTGGGTTCAAACCCAGCCCCAGCCAAAATCTGCAAAAAAAAAAAAAGAAAAAGAAAGAAAGAAAAAACAGGCTCGGTGCCTAGAGCTCAGTGGTTAGGACACCATCCACATGCACCGGGGCTGGTGGATTCGACCTGGCCCAGGCCTGCTATACAACAAAAAAATAGCCCAGGTGTTGTGGCAGGTGCCCATAGTCCCAGGTGTTTGGGTGGCTGAGGCAAGAGAATCGCGTAAGCCCAAGAGTTGGAGGTTGCTGTGAGCTGTGACACCATATCACTCTACCGAGGGTGATGTAGTGACACTCTCAAAACAAAGAAGAAGAAAAAACAAATAGAGAATAGGACATATTCTAAACCTATAATTTTTCCTTTTTTTTTTTTTTAGATAGAGTCTCAAGCTATTGGGTAGAGTTCTATGGTGTCATAGCTGACAGCAACCTCCAACTCCTGGAGTCAAGCAAGTCTCTTGCTGTTTTTCTATTTTTAGTAGAGATGGGGGTCTTGATTTTGTTCAGGCTGTTCTCAAACTCTTGAGCTGAAGCAGTCCACCTGCTTCGGCCTCCCAGAGTGCTAGGATTACAGGCATGAGCCACTGCACCCAGTTTTAAACCTATACTTCTCTAAAAATTTTCTGATATAAAAGAAGACTTAGGCTCAGCGCCTGTGGCTCAAGCAGTGAAGGCACCAGCCACATACAACTGAGCTGGCAGGTTCGAATCCAGCCTGGGCTGCCAAACAACAATGACGGCTACAACCAAAAAAATAACCAGCATTTTGGTGGGCGCCTGTAGTCCCAGCTACTTGGGAGGCTGAGGCAGGAGAATCGCTTGAGCCCAAGAGTTGGAGGTTGCTATGAACTGTGATGCCACAGTATTCTACCCAGAACAATAGCTTTAGGCTCTGTCTGAAAAAAAAAAAAAAAGAAGAAGACTTAAACTTCTACCTTGTAGTTGGGAGAATGAATTGACCCAATATGTTTGATTAATGAGTCTATTCCAGTAAAATCAGTAACTGTTAAAGAAAAAATCCTTTCTTGATCCAAGCAACAAGACCAAGCACTTGAAAATAAACAAATGCTTTTTCTTTTTTGTACAGTGGTAAGTATAAAACAAACAAAACGTAGGCTTGGCGCCCATGGCTCAGTGAGTTGGGTCCCAGCCACATACATCGAGATAGGCGGGTTCGAGCCCGGGCCTGCTAAACAACAATGACAACTGCAGCCAACAAATAGGTGAGTTTTGTGGCGGGCTCCTGTAGTCCCAGCTACTCAGGAGGCTGAAGCAAGAGAATTGCTTAAGCCCAAGAGTTTGAGGCTGCGATTAGCTATGATGCCACAGCAGTCTACCAAGGGTGACATAGTTGAGTCTCAAAAAAAAAAAAAAAAAGCCCACAAAACTTTTTATTTTTTATTTATTTATTTATTTTATAGAGACAGAGTCTCACCTTATGGCCCTTTGGTAGAGTGCCGTGGCATCACACAGCTCACAGCAACTCCAGCTCCTGAGCTTAAGCGAGTCCCTTGCCTCAGCCTCCCGAGTAGCTGGGACTACAGGCACCCGCCACAACGCCCGGCTATTTTTTTGTTGCAGTTTGGCCGGGGGTGGGTTTGAACCCGCCACCCTCAGCATATGGGGCTGGCGCCTTACTCACTGAGCCACAGGTGCCGCCCATAAAATTAACTTTAGTTCACACTGTACTACTATAATGATGTAGCCATGTGCTATTGCTGTCGGGTGAGCTCAAGTGTTGCGAGTATCTGCTTAAAATGCTATGTGACACTAATCATCCCCGCAGGAGCAGTTTATCTCTCCAGGAAATTGTGTCTTGAAGTAAAAAGTGATTTCTCATGGTTCTCACATATTTTTCATCATGTTCAGTACAATACTGTAAACCTTGAATAACAGCGTGGTACTCTGAGCAGTGCCTGTGGCTCAGTGGGTAGGGCACCAGTGCCATATATGGAGGGTGGCGGGTTCGAACCCGGCCCCAGCCAGCTAAAAGAGCAGTGACCACTGCAACAACAACAATAACAACAAAAACAGCGTGGAACACACATGAAGTCAACTAGTGATGCTGAAAGTGCTCCAAGAAGCAGAGAAAGGTTGAATTGCTTGGTCTGTACCCCAGATGGAGCTCTGCAGCTGCGCTTGCCCCCATTTAAGATAAGTGAACCCGGCACAAAAAAGAAAAAAGAAAAGGGAATTCTTGAAGCTATTGTTGCAGCTGTGCCAACAGGTGTGAAAAATTTTTACTTTAGTTCTGTGCCTATAGTTCAAGTGGCTAAGGTGCCAGCCACATACACCAGAGGTGGCAGGTTCGAATCCAGCCTAGGCCTGCCTAAAAACAATGACAGCTATAACCAAAAAAATAGTCGGGCGTTGTGGCGGGCACCTGTAGTCCCAGCTACTCGGGAGGCTGAGGCAAGAGAATCACCTAAGCCCAGGAGTTGGAGCTTGCTGTGAGCTGTGATGCCCCAGCACTCTACCCAGAGCAACAGCTTGAGAGTCTGTCTCAAAAAAAGAAAAAGAAAAATTTGTACTTTTTGTGAAATACCTTTTCGTCTTGTATTGAAGATTCTGCTTTTCTGTGGGTGCAGAATTGCCAGAAGAAAGGCATTTGTGTAGATCTACAGGCATACCTGTGTGATTCAAGAAAAGATGAGATCATCATTCATGATAAAGCAAAAAAAAAGGTAAAGGATCTAAAGCTGGAGAATTTAATGCCAACAAAGGACAGTTTGATAATTTATGAAAGAGGTTTGACTTAAGAAGAGTCAAGATAACAGCTTCTGTCTACCAAGAGGCAGCAGATGTGTTTCCAAAGCCATTAAGAAAATCATTAAGGGGAAAGGATATCTGCCTGAACAGGTTCTAAATGCAGGCAAAATAATCTATTCTGGTAAACAACATCACAGAGGACATTTAATAGTAAGGAGGAGAAGGCAGCACCTAGGACTTGATTTAGGGCAGGAAGGGACAGGCCAACTCTACTGTTTTGTGCAAATGCGTTTGGATTTATGATTGGGACTGCCCTTCTCTGTAAAGCTGCTCAGCCCTAAGCCTTGAAGAGAAAAAATAAACACCTGCTACCACTGTTTTGTTTGTACAGCAAGAACCTTTTTTCTCTATTAGTTCCATTGCTGCTTTGTCCCTGTGGTCAGGAAATATCCTGCCCGTAAGTGATTGTCTTTTACAGTTCTTCTGATATCGGAAGGTGACAAAGTGGTCTACTTGCCCCAAAATGCAATGTCTTTAATTCAGCCTCTAGATCCGGGGCCATAACTCTTTTTGCATGGTGCTTTATGGAAAGGATTTTCAGTGCTGTGGAAGAGAACATTGACACCACATGACAAAAATCTGGAAGGATTACACCATCTAAAGTGCTATGATTATTACAGAAAAAGGCATGAAAGTCATTAAGCCCCGCACAATAAATTTCAGCTGGAGAAACCTGTGTTGGTGATGTGCATGACTTCAAAGGATTTATGACAGAGCCAATCAGGGAGGTAGTGGAAGAGATTGTAGATGTTGCAAAAAAAGGTGGGAGGTGAAAGGTTTCAAAATACAGATCTTGGAGAGATTCCAGAGCCTACAGACACCACAGCAGAGGGATTAACAGACAATGACTTGACGCAGACAGGTGCTTCTGAGCAGCAGCAGACAGTGAGGAAGAAGATGTAGAAGGAGCAGTGCTGGAAGACACAGAGAAATGTGCCAGTCTGGCAGAAGGGTTCCGGAATGCTTTGGATGTCTTCAATAACATGGACTCTTCTATGGTGTGGGCACCAGAACTAATGCAAACAGTGGAAGAAGAATCAAAGTCAGTGCTGTATAGAAATACTTGTAGCGAAATGAAATAGAAAAAAGTCAGAAATTACAATGTATTTTCATAGTTATGCTGAATCCCACTTCCCCACCTCTTCTGCCTCTGCCACTGGAGTCAGCAAGACCAGCGCCTCCTCTTCCTCCTGCTTAGCCTACTCGACATGGAGACAAGATGGAAACCTTTATGATTCATTCCATTTAATGAAGAGTAAAAATATTTTATGATTTTCTTTTTATTTTTTAAGAGATAGCCTCTTGCTATGGTATCCAGGCTGATCTCAAACTCCTGGGCCGAAGCAATCCTCCTGCTTTATCTTTGCAAGTAGCTGGGAGTACAGGTGTGTGCCACCACATCTTGTTCCCCTTATAATTTTCTTTCTTGTTTTTGATTTTTTTTTTTTTTTTTTTTTTAGTGACAAGAGTTTTACTTTGTCGCCCTCGGTAGAATGCTGTGGTGTCACAGCTCACAGCAACCTCCAGCTCTTGGGCTTAGGCGATTCTCTAGTCTCAGCCTTCCGAGTAGCTGGGACTACAGGCGTCTGCCACAGTGCCCGGCTGTTTTTTTTTTTTTGCAGTTTGGTTGGGGCTGGGTTTGAACCTGCCACCCTTGGTATATGGGGCCGGTGCCCTACTCACTGAGCCACAGGTGCCGCCCTGTTTTTGAATTTTTTTTTTTTTTTTGAGACGGATCCTCGAGCTGTTGCCCTGGGTAGAGTGCTATGGCATCACAGCTCACAGCAACCTCCAACTCCTGGGCTCAAGCGATTCTCCTGCCTACGCCTACCAAGTAGCTGGGACTATAAGCACCCGCCACAACGCCCGGCTATTTTTTGGTTACAGCCATCATTGTTGTTTAGCGGGCCAGGGCTGGATTCAAACCCGCCAGTTCAGGTGTATGTGGCTGGTGCCTTAGCTGCTTGAGCCACAGGTGGTGAGCCTATTTTTGAATTTTTTAATTATATTTTTAGAGACTATATTGTCCAGGCTGCATTTGAATTCCTGGGCTTAAGGTATCCTCCCACCTGAGCTTCCTGGGTATCTGGGATAGGTACATGCCACTGTACCTAACTTATGCTTTACTTAACAATCTTTTTCTTTTCTTTTCTTTTCTCTCTTTTTTATTATTATTATTTTTTTATGAGTCTCCTTATGTCGCCCTCAGTAGAGTGCTGTGGCATCACAGCTTACAGCAACCTCAAATTCTTGGGCTCAAGTGATTCTCTTGCCTCAGCCTCCAAAGTAGCTGGGACTACAGGTGCCCACAACCATGTCTGGCTATTTTTTGGTTACCCTTGTCATTGTTGTTTAGCTGGCCTGGGCCAGGTTTGAACCTGCCACCCTTGGTGCATGTGGCTGGTGCTGTAACCAGTGTGCTACCGGTACTAAGCCAGTCCCAGCTATTTGGGAGCCTGAAGCAAGAAGATCTCTTGAGCCCCAGAGTTTGAGGTTGCTGTGAGCTATGATGCCACTGCACTCTGTTCAGGGTGACAGAGTGAGACTCTGTCTCAAAATAAAGAAATAAATAAAATGTCACCATTTCAGCATGTAATCAACAAAGAATGTTAGTGATGTATGTTACATTTTCTTTTGATGCTAAGTGTTTGAAATCGTGTTTACACCTGTGGTACATCTCAGGTGAGACGGAGGTGGGACTGGCCGTCTCAGATGCTCACTCCCCACATGTGGCTGGTGGGTCCTTGCTGGACAGCAGAGGTCTGGAACGTGTGCTCTTGGCTACCAGGCCCCCAGAGCCTTCTCCCCTTTCTGCAGGGGCCTGGGGTCCACATCAATGGTGGGGAAAGGGTGGTTTGGGGAGTTAGGAGGCTCTGGGTTGATTGATGGGCATGGTTTTTACCGTAGCCAGACTCACAGCGAAGGGAGTTTGCAGAGAAGCTGGAGTCCCTGCTGCACAGGGCCTACCACCTGCAGGAGGAGTTCGGCGCCACCTTCCCCCCTGACAGCGTGCTGCTGGATCTCGGTGAGTGGGGTGGCCGTAGAGGGTGGCTGGGACAAACCATAGGGAGGAGGCATGGTTCCCTCAATGGTCAGACAAATCAGGATCACCCAGTCTAGCACTTTAATGCACAGAGGAGGGGCCTGAGGCAGTCCCCATGGCAGGCAGGAGCAGAGATGGGTGGAGGCCCCGGGAGTCCACACCTAGCAGTCTCTGCTCCTCTCTGTGGCAGGACTTGGGCATGTTCGTCATCGTTTCCCTGACATCTCTTCCAGGCCTTTGCTTTGAACCCTTTCCTGTGGGCTTGGCCTGGGTGAGTGGATGGGATGACGCCCGTAAATGTTAACCCAAAGCCGGCCCAGAGCCCAAGAATGAACATCTGCTCTGTTGAAGTGACATCACTGAAAGGGAACCTAGTTGTCCCACTGAACACCAGTGTCCTCTTCAGGCCTACTGTGTGCCAGACCCTTGCAGTCTGACACCCCTAGGCCCTTTCTTGCATGTACTTAGCCCTTGGGGACCATTACTAGACTGCCATAGCAGTGGGGACACTGAGAGGGTTGGCCAAGCCCACTCGTTGCCTGGCTCTTCCCCATGTGCGCTCCATGTGGCTTTGAGTTGGAGGAATCCTGCCCCTTCAGGCCTTTCCACATGGCAGAGCAGGCTGGTGGGGCCTTCGGGGCCTGACACATGTCTGTGCCGTTTGCTTATTTGTCCAACAAACATTTCCTAAGCATCCTCAAACATTCAGACACCTCAGCCCTTGAGCAAGTGGGATGAGAGCACTGAGTGAGCGGCCCATGGACTCCCAGGAGCCCTTTGTATAAACAGCTACATTTTGGCTTGTCACAGAGAAGGGCCTTCCCAAGGCCACATACAGTCTTCCTTCTGTACAGCTAACAGGCCTCCAGGCCTCAGATCTGGTGGTGTGACCCTGTGTGAGTCCCCTCACCAGCCAAGTGTCTATAGCTAACGCTGTCTACCTCCGAGGGTATTGTGAGGACCGAGGGAGGCAGTTATTTGAGAAGTGAGCCCAGTGTCATTGCACAGATAAGCTCCACAAGTAGGAGCTTTGCCTTTGTCAGTGTCATGGGCCCCACACAGCCTCTGCCGGTCCTGTTGGTGGGCTCTGAGCCCCAGCTTCCTGCAGGGCTCTGGACGGGTATCTCAGCTCTGCCTTCTTGGTTTGCTCTTTGTAGAGAGGACCCTCATGCTGCCCCTGACTGAGGGCTCACTGCAGCTACGGGCAGACGATGAGGATAGCCTGACCTCAGAGGATTCCTTCTTCTCTGCCACTGAGGTGATGTGAGGTGGGGGACTGAGGCAGGCATGGGGTGGATGAGGGCTCTTGTGCAGACCCATGGGGCAAGTGCTATGTCCTCGAACAGTGAAGATTTTTTTCTCCCATGGAAGCAGAATTTGGCAGTTACTGAGTGCTGCTCCTCAGAGGCTCTGAGAAGCTGGCAGAGATGGGAAGGCCTTGGTCGTGTGGGGGCTGTTGGTCATGTGGGTGAGAGCAGAGGTTCCACCCTACTGGCTCCATTGCGCGCCGACCTCCCCCTTCTACAGACCACTGTGCCCATCGTCTCCTTCCATGGGCACACGTATCCGACATGCTGTCCTTCTCTGGAATGGAAGGATGTGGTGTGTGTCCAGTGGACGGTCTCTCTGCAAAGGAGATGGGGATGCTGAGGGCCAGAGCTGGGCTTGAACCTGGGCCTCCTATCTCTTGGGCCAGCATTCCCTCAATGGCCCCTGTGAGAGGGTAATTCTTGCCAGCACACCGATGGCAGGCGCCCTACCCCATGAGATGCTGCTCACAAGGACTTCCTCTGCACCCTCCCCCAGCTCTTTGAGTCCCTGCAGGTAGGAGATTACCCAGCCCCACTCTCCAGACCTGCTGCCGCCTATGAGGAGGCCCTGCTGCTGGTGAAGGAGGGGAAGGTGCCCTGCCGGACTCTCAGGTGAGCAGGTGTTGGGGACAGGGCAAGAAGCAGCAGTGACCCCGGCCCCTTGTGGGAGGTAGAGAAGCCAGCAATGCTTGGTGAGGACTCAGTCAGGGTGAATCCAGGTTGACTGGGGGCTGTGGTCAGCTGGCAACAGTCTTCGTCCCCCTCCATGGGGGTTCTGCACGATCCTAAGTGCCAAGACCAGCAGGTCTGATATAACAACAGATTTCTATAATTAATATAATAACAATAGTTAATACCTGTTCTACATTCTCAGGGGCCCAGTCACAGCAGCACAGTGGGCCCTGTTCTAAGCCCCTTCACAGCCAAGGTTAAGAACCTAGTCTCTGGGGACAGACAGACCTGGATTCTTTCTTGGTTATGCCTTTTTGTAGTGTGTGGCCCCAAACAAGTTGCCAGACTTCTCTTAGCCTCAGTTTCCGCATCTATGGTTATCTTTAGGTCTTAGCCATCTCTAGTTAACTTTTTTTGTTGTATGAAACTCAGAACTTGACTTTTTGATCATGGTTTACAGATTTAACAATGTGTGTTTAAGGCCGGGCATGGTGGCTCATGCCTATAATACTCGTACTCAGGGAGGCCAAGGAGGGTGGATTGCTTGAGCTCATGAGTTCGAGACCAGCCTGAGCCAGAGTGAGACCTTGTCTCTAAAAATAGCTGGGTTTTGTGGTGGGTGCCTGTGGTTCCAGCTACTTGGAGGCTGAGGCAAGGGGATCACTTGGGCCCAAGAGTTTGAAGTTGCTGTGAGCTATGAAGCCACGGCACTCTACAAAGGAATGGCAAAGGAGTTTAAGACCAGCCTGAGCAAGAGCAAGATACTGTCTCTATTAAAAATAGCCAGGTATTATGGCAAGTGTGTCTTGTCCCAGTTACTTGGAGGCTGAGGCAAGGAGTTTGAGGTTACTGTGAGCTATGACACCATGGCACTCTACCCACGGTGTTGGAGTAAGACTCTTTCTCACTGATCAAAAATGGTTGAAAATTCTGGGCAGCACCTGTAGGTCAGTGGGTAGGACGCCAGCCACATACACCAGGGCTGGCGGGTTCGAACCCAACCCGGGTCAGCTAAAACTGGAAATGACAACTGCATCAAAAAAAAAAAAAAAAAAATAGCCGGGCCTCGTGGCAGGCACTTGTAGTCCCAGCTACTAGGGAGGCAGAGGCAAGAGAATCGCCTAAGCCTAGGAGTTGGAGGTCGCTGTGAGCTGTGACACCACAGCACTCTACTCCGGGCAACTGCTTGAGACTGTCTCAAAAAAAAAAAAAAAGGTTGAAATTTTGGTGCAAGCTGTGGTGATTTAGATGAAGGGGAGCCAGAGTGGTGGCAACCACAGGCCTGGTCTGTCATGTGGGAGTGATTTGACCATTTTGATCCTTTGCCAGTGAGGGTTTAGGACTAGCTTTGGCCCCAAGGAGCCCTTGGCCAGCCTGGCCCCATGACTAAACCTGTCCCCATACCTGGTGTCAAGGAGGCCAACATGTCCTCAGAGCATCCAGTCAGCCTGCTTTGGCCAGCAGGGGGACTGAGGGCTTGAGGGAGGCAGGGCCAGTCAGAGGTCAGAGGTGACACTGTTGAGCAGGTAGGGCTGGGGTTGCCACTTCTCCACCCAGGGTACCACCTGATCCTCATGAGGCATTGCTGGGCAGGGATCAGGTGGTGTGATGCTATCTGTCCTTCTCTTAGGACAGAGCTGCTGGGCTGCTACAGTGACCAGGACTTTCTGGCCAAGCTGCATTGTGTGCGGCAGGCCTTTGAGGTGGGTGTGGATCAGGAGCCCCTTGGGGGGATGGAGCTGGGGATGAGGGGTGGTCAGGCTGGCCATAGCCATGGCACAGGTACTTGGCTGCTGCCACACCAGGCTCCTCTGTGGCGGACGGTGTCACCTGCCCAGCCCATTGTGCTGCTCTGTCCGTGGGCTTGGGGGGTCTGCCTTGCCTGGCAGCTCACTCCCCTCCCTTTCTCATTCCTTAGGGGCTTCTGGAAGATAAGAGTAACCAGCTTTTCTTTGGGAAGGTTGGCCGGCAGATGGTGACAGGCCTGATGACCAAGGCTGAGAAGGTAGCAGGGGTAGGAGGGGGGCCCAATTATGAAATGTAAACCATAGAAGGTCCCCCTGAACCCCACCTGCCAGCAGTAGCCACTCTGAACCATGGAGCACTGCTGGGCAGACGTGGTATGATCTGTGTTCCTCTTGCCCCATTCTGTAGACTCTCTGGCCCCTGAACATTGTTACTGAATTTCCAAACCTTCGTGCCCTACCTCCTGTCCCCTAGCTTTCACAGCTCTGGTGGCCTAACAGTTAATTCATCTATCTCTCCATAGCACTATAGGGAGGTGCTTTTACTGGGCGGTATTCCATCACAGGGAGACATCAGGTTATCCATCCAGTTCCCTGATGGATGGACATCTGGGCTCAGCCTGATTTTACCTATCATAGATGTCACTACTGCAGTCACCTTCACACAGCTCTCTAGGTACTTGTGAGGTTTTCCGTGGGGCTGTGGCAGTTCTGGCTCCGGGCAGGGACATTCAGAAGGTCGGCAGATCTTGCCAGCTTGCCCTTCAGGAGGCCTTAGCAACTCACGTTCCTCCAGCAGCATGAGAGAGCGTTTCTTTACATCTTGGCCAGTATCAGATATTAGTAATGTTTTGAATCCTTATTATTTTATCCATTGCTTCTGTGGTTCTTCTTCTTCTTCTTCTTCTTCTTTTTTTTTTTTTTAATAGAGACAGAGTCTCACTTTATGGCCCTTTGGTAGAGTGCCATGGCATCACACAGCTCACAGCAACCTCCAGCTCCTGGGCTTAAGCGATTCTCTTGCCTCAGCCTCCCAAGTAGCTGGGACTACAGGTGCCTGCCACAACACCCGGCTATTTTTTTGTTGCAGTTTGGCTGGGGCTGGGTTTGAACCCGCTACCCTCGGTATATGGGGCCAGTGCCCTACTCACTGAGTCACAGGCGCCACCCTGCTTTGTGGTTCTTATTATTGGTGAGGTAGAATAATTTTTAATGTTTATTTAATATTTCTGTTTTCTCTCTCTCTCTCTCTCTCTCTCTCTCTCTCTTTTTTTTTTATAGCCACATGGTCTCACTTTATCACTTTATCACCTTCGGTAGAGTGCCCAGGCTCCTCTGGAGGTTAAGGGATAGCCTAGGTCATCCCAACAAGTTTTCTCTAAAATTTAATGAAAATAGGCCAGGCTCAGTGGCTCACATCTCTAATCCCAGTATTCTGGGAGGCCAAGGCTGGAGAAGCTCTTGAGGCCAGGAGTTTGAGACCAGCCTGAATAAGAGCAAGCCTGTCTCTATAAAAAAACAGTAAAATGGGCGGTGCCTGTGGCTCAGAGGAGTAGGGCGCCAGCCCCATATGCCGGAGGTGGCAGGTTCAAACCCAGCCCCGGCCAAAAATTGCCAAAAAAAAAAAAAAAAAAAAACCCAGAAAAATTAGCCAGGTGTTATGGTGGGCGCTTGTAGTCCCAGCTATGTGGTAGGCTGAGGCAGGAAGATTGCCTGAGCTCAGGAGTTTGAGGTTACAGTGAGCTATGATGATACAATACTATACCTGGCAACAGAGTGAGACCCTATCAATACATACATACACACACACACACATACATACCAGGAAAATACCTTAATGGAAAAAACATTTTTTTTGAGATAAGGTCTCAATCTGTCACCCTGGGTAAAATGCCGTGGTGTCACAGCTCACAGCAACCTCAAACTGGGCGCAAGTGATCCTCTTGCCTCAGCATCCTGAGCAGCTGAGACTACAGGTGCCCACCACAATAACCCGGCTAAGTTTTGTATTTTTAGTAGAGACGAGTCTCACTCTGGTGTGGTCTGGAACTCCTGAGCTGAGGTGATCACCTGCTTCAGCCTCCCAGAATGCTAGGGTTACACTCGTGAGCTGTCCTGCCCAACCATGAAAACATATATATATATTTTGAGACAGGGTCTCACTATGTTGCCCCCGGTAGAGTGCCGTGGCATCACTGTGCTGTGAGATTGCTCACAGCAACCTCAAACTCTTGGGCTTAAGCGATTCTCTTGCCTCAGCCTTCAAAGTAGCTGGGACTATAGGTGCCCACCACAAGGCCCAGCCATTTTCTTGTTGCAATTGTCACTGTTGTTTAGCTGGCCTGGACCGGGCTTGAACCGTCAGCCTTAGTGCATGTGGCTGGCGCGGTAACCATTGTGCTACAGGCGCTCAGGCATTCTAATTTTTAAAAAATGATTATAAAATGGCTCAGTGCCTGTAGCTCGGTGACTAGGGTGCTAGCCATGTACACCAGAGCTGGCAGGTTTGATTGAACCGAACCTGGGCCTGCCAAACAACAATGACAACTACAACCAAAAAATAGCTGAACGTTGTGGCAGTGCCTGTAGTCCCAGCTACTTGGGAGGCTGAGGCAAGAGAATCGCTTAAGCCCAGGAGTTTGAGGTTGCTGTGAGCTGTGACACAACAGCACTCTACAGAGGGTGACATAGTAAGATTCTGTCTCAAGAAAAAAAAAAAAGATTATAAAATGATGCATACTCATCTAAGAAAAAAACTAAGACAATACAAAAAAAAAAAAAAACCCAAAGAACAGAAAAAAAATAGTCTCTGGTGCCACCCTGTTCACATTTTGGGGAACATCCAGTTGGCATCTCCTCTGCCAGTAGTTCTTTATAAGTGGTGTCAGCCACTTATATGCTACTCTTATATGCTACTCTTTGTCAGCTCCGCCCTACCTGCCTCTTGGTCACATCACTGATCTCCCAAAGTCTCAGTATTTCTCCTTGTAAAGTGGGCATAATAATGGAACTCCTTAATGGGATTATAAGGATTTACTAAGTTGATCCTCACTGTTTTTCCATGTCCATGAATGTAGATCTATATCTGCAAATTGTGTCATGATCCCCAGTTGTCCTCCAAGGTCTCACTGAGTGAAGAATGCATCATCTGAGGAGAGTCTTGCTTAGCAGATGCATACCCATACTTTTTCTTTCTTTGAAACAAGGTCTCACTCTGTTACCCAGGTTGGGAGTACAGTGGCGTAATCATGGCTTAATGTAACCTCAAACTCTTGAGCTCAAATATCTCCTGCTCCAGCCTCCCAAGAAGCTAGGATTGCAGATATATACCACCATTCTCAGTTAATTTTTAAATTTTTATTGTGGTGATGGGGTCTTGCTGTGTGGTCCAAGCTGATCTCGAACTGCTGGGCTCATATGATCCTCCTGCCTCAGCCTCCCCAGACGGTGAGATTATAAGTGTGAGCCACCACATCCAGCCTTCATATACTATTGAATGCTCAGGTGTAAGGACTGGACAGATGGCATTAAATTTGTGAGCTCATCTACTCCCCCATCCCATTTCACCACTGAGGCTCCCAAGATCTCAGAGATTTGAATCTTTGGTTCCCTGACTCTAAACCTCATGTCCTCATGCCTCCCTCCAAAGTGAGATGAAGCCATAGCACCGTGCATATTCTCCTAGAAGGCAGTAGGTGCGCTTTTAACAACCAGACTCATTGCAGGGTGCCCTGGCTCTCTGGAGAAACTCATTGTGGTAGGCAGGGGACACTTGCTTGTCTCATTTTCTCTGTTTCCTGCCAGAGATAGTCCCCAGCCGTGTATCATGTCTCCCACTTGCAGGCCACCCTGTCCCTGCTGATCTTGTCCAGCTAGGTCTTAGGGCCTTTTCCGTGACCAGGACAGGCTATTTCTCCCCACAGAGCCCCAAGGGCTTCCTGGAGAGCTATGAGGAGATGCTGATCTATGCTCTGCGGCCTGAGACCTGGGCGACCACACGGCTGGAGCTGGAAGGCCGTGGGGTGAGTTGGTTTGTGCAGAGCCCTTTGTACCTGAGATTGAGCTGGGAGGGGGTGCCTGTGCTAAGCCCTGTCTCAGTTCTGGACAGCTGAGCTCCATGACTGCTCAAAGTACCTGGCTCCTGCCCTGCCCCAGGCCCAGGCTGGGGAATCCCCTGCCCCCCGCCTGTCTTCCCCTCTGGGTGGCAGCCCCACAGTGCAGGCGTGCTCACCTCTTGCAGGTGGTATGCATGAGCTTCTTCGACATCGTGCTTGACTTTATCCTCATGGATGCCTTCGAGGACCTGGAGAATCCCCCGTCCTCGGTGCTTGCTGTTCTTAGGAACCGCTGGTTGTCAGACAGTTTCAAGGAGACGGTGGGTCACTGCCCTACTCCCAAACATACATGCATACTTGTGTCCCTGTGTGCCCACCTGGCCCCGCTCCCCGTCCCTGGCTGTGGCAGTAGGGCTGTCCCTCACCGCACCCCTGTTCTGGGCCTGGGAGATGGGCACCTGCTCTGGACAGGCTGCCAGGGTACACCCTTGTTGCCCTTAATTCTGGTTAGAACTAACACGGTGTGTATTTTCTTCCTGTCTAGGAAGGGGGTTTCTGTTCATTCTGTGCTGGTATTTATGTGATTCAGTTTTAATGTATCCTATTAAGTTAAAATAGGGAAATAGAAAACCAAAAACTGGGTACAGAGCAGGAGAGAGCCCTGAGAGGGCCACGAGGGCTGAACTTCTGCTGGGCAATTTGCAGGGGGCAAGCACTGTTCCCTACAACCACAAATGAGGTATGGTACTGGGTCATGGCCATTTTACAGAGGAGGAAACTGAGGCTCAGAGAAGATCCATGGCTAGCGCAGGGGCCCACAGTAGTGAGGATTAGAGTCAAGATCCAAATTTCAGGAAGGGAAGCAGCGGAGCTCTGGCACCAGCCCCATCTCCCTGAAGAGGGGGTGAGCTAGTTAGCTTGGTCCTGGGCTGGTGGAGCCTCTCCTGACACTTGGGGTGGAATCCCATCTTTGTTTTAGGCCCTGGCCACTGCTTGCTGGTCTGTCCTGAAAGCCAAGAGGCGGCTGCTGATGGTGAGTGGCTTGCTCAGCCACAGCAAGGCCGCATGACCTGCTGTGACTTCTCCTTTGGCCAGGCGTGTCCGAAGGATGTAGGTCTGCTTCCTCTCCCCTCATGCCTAGCATGGAGTGGGCTGCTGGGAGATGTCCAAGGAGCCAGAAGAGGGAAAAGGGTGTCCTTGGAGGGAAGAGGAGCATGTGCACAGGGGTGGAGGTGTCTCACTGCGGGGAATGATGCTGGGGAGGAGGCAGAGCCCCATCCCTACTGGCCGTCAGGCTGCTGCTGTCTGCACTCCCAGGCAGTGGTGGCTACTCTTTAGGCTTTGAGCCATTGTTGTCCCCTGTGGGCAGGCTCTGCTGCCCAGCTACTGCTGCCCCATGCTCCAGGCACTTCCTGCCAAGTCCATATGGTTGAGAAGTTCTCACTGAAGCCCTGAGGTCACTGTTCTCTGTAGATGTGAAAACAGGGCCTTTGAATTGAGTCACTGCCCAGGGTCATCTAGCACAAATGTCCACATGGCAGGTCCACCTCCACAGCTTTCCCTTTATGTGACTCCCAGGTTCTGGCGGTCTTCACCCTCCCCGGGCTGCAAGCTGGTCCCTTAGTTTTGCTACCCATTGCAGGTGCCTGATGGCTTCATCTCCCATTTCTACTCCGTATCGGAGCATGTGAGCCCTGTCCTGGCCTTCGGCTTCCTTGGACCCAAGCCCCAGCTCGCTGAAGTCTGTGCTTTCTTCAAGGTAAACAGAGGGGCTCCCATTCTTCCCTGGTCCTGTCCTGTGCTGTACACAGGAGCCCTAGGAGGTGGCAGGAATGGAGGGGGGGTCCAGGTCCAGAGGAAGCTTGGGAATTGGAGGAACCCAGGGATGGGCTGGGGCTCTGAGGGTCTGGAGGACTTTCTGGGGCAACAGGGGCCTGGGCCAGGTCCAATGTCAGCCCTGTACTCCCAGCACCAGATCGTGCAATACCTGCGGGACATGTTTGACTTGGACAACGTGCGCTACACGTCGGTGCCCGCACTGGCAGATGACATCCTGCAGCTGTCCCGGCGCCGCAGTGAGATCCTGCTTGGCTACCTGGGGGCGCCGGCAGCCAGCAGCACTGGCCTGAACGGGGCACTGCCCCGAGAGAATGGGCCCCTGGGGGAGCTGCAGTAGAGGGGCACAGAGAAGACCACCTCCTCCCTTCCTTTGGGTTGGCATCTGAGGGCCTCAGTGGCCAAGGGTATCTGCCCCTACCTTGTCCCCATCCCCATCATCCGGGAAGCCCCAAGGCCAGGGAGACAAATTTCTGTGGAGAGGCATGGAGCCCCTGTGGCCCGCCTGACTGCCCTCAGCAGTCCCTGGCAGAAGCAGAGGCCGAGCCAGTGGCCACCAGGGCCTGAGGGAGAGGAAGGCAGTGAGAGAGAGAAAGCTGTTGTGGACAGTTGAGGCAGGCAGAGTCAGAATGCCCTGGGAGCAGGACCAGACACCTCCCATCACCCCAGAGCTGCTGACGAGGGGCCTGGGAGGGTGGAGGTGAAGGAAGGAGGCTGAGCTCTGTGTGGAAGGCCATGGGGTCCTGAGCTAGAAGTTACTCGCAGCTGCACAGTCTCAGAATCCAGGTACCCAGCTGGCCAGTTTTGGTGGCCTCCCCAACCCGGCCACCTCCCTAAAGAGTTTGCAACTTCAGAGAGGCAGAGTGGGGGTGTGTGTTGGTGGGCAGTAGGCCTGGGCTGTCCTGAGGTGGAACAGAGGTGGGCCTTCTCCTCGTACTCACATCTGCCCAGGACTGGGCCCTGACAAACTCAAGCACTAAACCAGGATGCTGTCGTTTGACATTCCCTTGCCCTGCCAGACTGTCATTTTCTCTCCCACTTCTGCTACCACCAAAGATGGGAGGAGGTGGGATGGGCACTCCTGTCCCCCATCACCTCCCTCTGAGCCCGAAACTCCCTGGGTGGTGCTAGGCTCTGAGCTGGGGGCTCAGACCAGGGGTCACTTGGGCCAGGGACCACCTTGAGGGAAGTCAGAGGGTGTGTGTGGCCAGACCAGCTCCCGGCCCTTATTAGAACAAGAAACTATACCCAGCACTTTGCCTTCAACGCACAAATGCTCTTGGAGCTGCACAGGTGTGTGGAGCCTCTGTTGGTTCTGCTGACCAAGTCCTGTTAGCATTTGTCCCAGCAGCCATGTCCCCATGCTGCAGGGTTCCTGTCAGTCCTGCAGACTCACTCCTCTTAGAGTGTTTTCACCCAAGCTGGGAAGTTTTATTTATTGCCTTAACACTTTATTTTGAGGCTCTGTCCCTTTCTAGGTTGAGACCTGCCCGAGAAATAGACTCCCCAGCCTGGTATACCATATTTTGGAGTGAGAGGACAGGCTCCTTGCACCTCAGTTCCTGGGCCCTGATGGGAAAGGCATCGGGGTGAGAGGGTGCACCAAGGGAAGGGATGAGGGATGGTACTGGGTGTGGCTCATCATCTCGGGGCTTGGTCCCCAGAATGCAGGACTCATAGGCACCTCTAAGATCAGCACCCGGAGGGAGCAGCCTCCTGAGCAACAGGGACCCTGTGCCCTTCTCCCCTCCACCCTGACATTCTGTTCATTTGCACTTACCCTGCGCTGTGAATGTAATATTGGGCCTGGCCCACTCTGATTTGGTCCCTAATTGCACAGGAGTGGCATTTTTGTCTCGTCCTTGTTTACACGTCACACGCTGCCTGCAGCACTGGATTTGTTGCAGCTTCCACCTTTTGTGTGATGGTGTGTGCATTGGCTGTGAGTCAAATAAACGATTGGAACAATTTCCTTCCACTTTGTGGTGTTGGTTATGTGGGTGGCTGTTTGCTTCTGGGTTAAAGCTGGGGACTTGTTCTTTAGGGTGCAGAGGCTTTAGGAAGGCAGATCAGATCAGGAGGAGCCCAATTCATAATAGGTGCACAATAAATATATGGTGAACAAATAAATCATCATTCTCCAACTGTCCTGTCCCATTTTGGGGTACGTCTGGAAGCCATTTATATTGTAATTCAAACCACAGTTCATTTTTTCCATAGAGCCAGGGTCTTGTTATGTTTTCCAGGCTGGTCTTAGACTCCTGGGCTCAAGGGATCTTCCCACCTTGGCCTTCCAGAGCACTGGGATCACAGGCATGTTGCATATTTCCAGCCACCCTACAACCTCAGAACACTTGCTTATGCTGTTCCCTCCTTGGATAATCCCTCTCATTTTGTAGCTCCTCGTCCTCTTCACTTGAGAATGCTTCCTCTTAGGCTACAAGACTCCATGGCCTGACTGGCCTGTGCTTTAAGGACTTTGCCTCTCTATGCCTATTTGGGAGGGGTAATGCAGCCCAGGCCCAGGAGGGCTGCCCTGTCCCAGGGCACTATTCTGGGAAGCTGATGGTCCACTCCTCACACCTCCTGCTTCTCAGAGGCTAATAATGGCAGTGCCTGAGGAAGGTGAGGGCAGGTGACAGGGAATTGGGATCAGCTGACCCAGACAAGCCCTGGCAGGGCCAGTATGGGAGTGAGCAGAGCTGAGCTGGGGGAAGGGGGCCTATCTGGCTCCCTGGTGGGCTCTGACTTATCTCCCAGCCCACTCAGGAAAGGGGATGGAATCAGGGGAGTCTAGTGGAGTCCCCCCACTTGGCGGTGGTGATCTGTAAGTGGGACTAGACACTTGAGCCAGATTTGGCCAAAGTAGGGCACAAGGGATGGTGCAACCCAGGCAGCAGAACAGCATATGCAAAGGCTAGAAAGACAAGAGTCCGATCCTCCCCCACTTCCTCACCTTAGCTAGACTGATTCCATCCTGGAGACATACTGAGGGTAAAGAGGGAGAAGTGGGTAGGAAGGTGTTGCTATTTATACAGAACTATTTTGGAAAAACTGAGGGGTGGGTGGAAAACGGACTTCATGTTTCAAATGCTCCCAAGATGCAAGTTGCATAAAAGTAACTAAATCAATAAATCTTTGTTAAATGAATGAAAGAAGGAAGGAGTCCTTAATTTTAATTAAACTTTAGTTCTGCTCAGCGTTTAGAACGCCTACTGTGAGCCCTGCCCCAGGAGTTCCCTCCCCCACCTCACACACTTTAAGCAAAAGGTCACACTTTGTGTGACTTGCCCTTTCGATCAGTATAGGGCGGGTCTCTGACCGCGGTTTACTCATAAGTAAAAATGGCTCGGTTCGGATCTCCTGCTGCTGAGGTTGCCTCTCTGTCGGAGTATCGGGGAAGCCTCTAATCTGAGCGAAAGTCCCAGCAGAACCAAAGCTCCCACCAAAGTTCAACACGCCTCCTAAGCTAGCGCCTGATTGGCCCTTCCTGTCTACACTTTCAGCCAGTCTCGCCTTCTGATTGGCTGTTATGCACCCGGTTCTGGACTAAACCCCTCCCCTTTCCTGATTGGCTAGGCATATACCTGTGCTCGTCCCGGATTGGGCGCCGGCTGGGCCAGCACGCTGGTTCCCAGGAGTCCCCGTCTCTGATTCGCCGCCTGGGCCAGTCCCATGGCCAGCACGCTAAATGGCTGCGCCGCTACCTGTATCGGCCTCCGATTGGGCACACGGCACCTCCCTGGCGTGATAGGTCAGGACCACCGCCCCCCTGGCTCCCGATTGGCTACTCAGCGAAGCCCGGTCTCCGGGTAAGATGGCAGCGGACGGACAGTGCTCGCTCCCCGCTTCATGGCGGCCGGTGACCCTCACCCACGTCGAGTTTCCTGCAGGTAAAAAGCGGCCCCGGCTCCGAGGTCGCCTTCCCGGGGCCGGGCCCTCAGCCTCGGGCGCTCTAGCCTGCGCGAGCCCGCGAAGGGGGTGTTGGGAGACCGGGGTGGGAACTGTCAAATAGTGAGCCATGGAGGGGCTCGGCCGGCGCGCGCGCCGCGCAGGCGCAGTACTGCGGGGATGAGCTGGGCGAAATTGTGAGCCGCTCGCTCGTGCGCTCTGCGGCTGCGCAGCCGGGCGCTCTCCTCTGTCCCGGGTCGCGGGTGGGCTGAAATGGTGCGAGGGTCTGTGCGAGGCCGGAAAGGATCGCTGGTCTGAAACTTAGCCTTTCTTCTCAGCCCTCCCCGGAGTCAGAGAGGGCGCACTCCCTCCCCGGTGTGCTGGGAGTGTCTGTTTCCTTCAAACTGTGCTTTTGGCTGCCTGTTAAGAGAAAGAGCTCCCCATTGCAAGGAGTATGTAAGCCGAGGCCAGGCTTTTGAGTACTTGTAGTGTCATTACCTGAGCAAGGCACTACTCCACAACAGACACCCCCTCCCCCCCACCCCCGGTGAGGGGGCAAGCAGTCTTTGGGATTCTGACTTCTGGAACTTCCCATCAGACACACCTCTTGAGGAGGGTTTTCCAATGGGAGGTCCATTGGTAACCGTTCTAGAGGCGGTATGGTAGAGTGGCGCCGAGGTGGGGCATGGAGTCAGACCTTTCTGGCCTCCAGTTGAGGTTGAGGCCTTGTGCACGAGCCTTCTGTACCTCCTGTGTCTCTGAAGTGGGACTAACTACAGTGGCTCCCTTCTGGTGATGTTGTGAGTATTGAATAACAGGAGTAATAAGAGCAGAGCGCAGTGCCTAACACACAGTAAGCATTCAGTAAATACCTGCAGTCAGTGTTATTCTACCTTCCCAGGACTCTCCCTGGGTGCCAGAGAAGGCTAAGGCCCCATAAGTGAGCCCTGGTTGCCCCTGAAGGACCTGGCTCATGTTGCTTTTGGGTAGGGCTATGAGAACTTGGCCCTGCTGAGGGACCCAGGGCTGGATGTCAGAGAACTTTGCCCCTGGGTGTTCTGAGTTATACTGGAGGTGGGGCAGCTCTGTCAAGTTCAGGGCCCTACCTGCCTGCCTGCCCACTGTCCATCCATCCATTCATTCAGCCAGTATTCTCTGACCACCTCCTGAGTGCTAAGCTCTGTGTGGCCCTGGGTTTAGCGTGATGAGGAGGCCTAATGTATCCTTGCACTACTGCACTGTGAAAAACTCCTACTTTGTAGGAGGGAAAACCTGAAGAGGGGAATGACTTGGATGAGGCCTGTGTGCCATTGTGGCTTCCCCTCCACGGCCTCGGAATAGCTTCTTGGAGTACTCACACTCTAACAAGTAAGAAGGTATCTTGGCCATTGTGAGCAGCATGATGCTAGCTGAGCCTGGGGCATCTGGCGAGGCCCTGGGCAGGGTTCCCTGCACGTTCCCTTCACACCCATATCACACTGATGTTTGCTTCCTTCATCCATTTGTTTGACATCATTTTGGAGTCCAGTTAAGTGCAGGGCTCCAGAGTGGGGTGTGATAAGACCCCATCCTTACTCCCATGGAACCTTCAGTGTAGGAGAGACAGATACTTTCCTAGTACCTACTCAGATCAGCAAATTATGAGCTGTGTCCCAGGGTGGCGCCTGTGGCTCAAGGATAGGGCTCTAGCCCCATATACCAGGGGTGGCGGGTTCAAGCCCGGCCCTGGCCAAAAACTGCAAAAATAAATAAATAAAATAACTGGTTCCCCTGACAGCCTGAGGGATCTACACTAGAAGAGATGTGTCTTTTTGCCACTGTAGTGGGTACTTTAATGTATGTTTGTTGAGTTAACCCAGACAGCATGGGTGGTGGGAGAGGCCGTGTGCAAAAGTCCGGAAGTAGCACAGAGCATGGTGTGTCCAGGGAACTAGAGTGTGGTACCTGGAACTGGAGCAGAAGGTGGGAGGGGTACAGAATCAGGATTGCAGGACTGGGTGAGCTCAGATGAGGGGCAGTTTGTCCCAAGGGCAGTGGGAGCCATGGTTATCTTGGGTCAGAGAGTGGCAAGGCCACAATCCCTGGCATCATCTATAGGAGACCCCCAGGGTAGTGCTAGCCGTGGCACAGGCTGTAGAGAGCGTCAAAGGTTTGGGGGCATTAGCTTGTCTTCATAGCCCAGAGCTGCGGGTGTTGGTGGAGCAAACAAGTATCTCAGGGTTAAAGAAGGCTGTTCTCTTCAGCTAGGTGGGGAAGCAGAGGCCCAGAATTGGAAATGGACTAATCCAGTTCACCCAGTGGGACAGTGGCAGCACCAGCACTTGAACCCAGGTGCTTAGTTTAACTGGGCTGCCCTATTCTCCCAGGTCAACTCCGAGCCAGCCCGCTCCTGGGGAGGTGTGAGGCCAGGCATGTGTATGCCCATCTCATCAAGCCTAGAACCCTGGCTCAGCCCTCTGTGCACCTTACCTGCTTCTTGTTTGAACCCAGGGTGGTGGTATGAGCCACTTACCACACTGGGTTCTCTGCCCCAATGTGGCAGTGTCCTGGGTGCCTGGGACCAAGCTGGGTGTCTCCCAGGCCCTCTCTCATCTAGTCTCACATGGCTGGACAAGGTAGGCACTAATATCCCTGTTCCCCATGTGAGAGGTGATGGTCAGGGGTGAAGTCCTGTCTAAGTTCACACAGCCCACAAGAACTGGCATGAGACCAGTTCCTAAGACCTCAGATTGGTCACATAGCTGCTTTGTCCCAGATGGTGAGGGTAGCCTCAGACTCACCCTCTGCCCTGCCCGTGGGCAAGGGGCCAAGTGGCTCTCTTCTGTATTTTCAGTGTCCCCATCTCTTAAAGGGGCCAGTGGTCCTCACAATGCTTCCATCCCAGACCTATTAAGAGTTAGAAGTGTAAAAAGTAAGTAGTCAAGGCGGTGCCCATAGCTCAATGGGTAAGGCACCAGCCACATACACCAAGGCTGGTGGGTTCAAACCTGGCCCAGGCCAGCTAAAACAACAATGACAACTGCCAAAAAAAAAAAAAAAAAAAAAAAAAGCCCCCGTTGTGGTTGGGGCCTTTTGTCACCGATACGGGGGCGGCGGTGGCACGAGAATCGCTTGCGGCCCACCGTTGGAGATTGCTGTGAACTGTGGTG
>CAUYPK010022846.1:0-11644 GCA_963574355.1 Loris lydekkerianus
GGACCCCACCACTGTTCTCCACCACAGACAAGTAAATACACAATTGAAATGAGATCTTGGGCGGCTCCTGCGGCTCAAAGGAATAGGGCGCCGGCCCCATACACCAGAGGTGGTGAGTTCAAACTCAGCCCTGGCCAAAAACTGCAAAAAAGAAAAAGTAAAATACCCTTGTGGGTAAACCAACTCTGAATGAATCATAGCTAGCTTATTATTCTTCTGATTTGTGCTTTTGAGCAGTGGTTCTCAACCTTCCTAATACCGCGAACCTTTAATACAGTCCGAAGGGCTTGCAACCCACAGGTTGAGAACTGCTGCCTTAGAGGATAACAAAAGCAGATGATAACTATAGCAATATTTTGACTTTCCCATGCTTTGAAATTTTTATTACACGTGTGGAAAAATTTAGAATCTGAAATCCCAAAGAGATGAAAATTAAAAATCAATTGCATAGCTTTGGGACCATAATGGCCACCCTGTATTGTCTCACTGTAAATACAGTGACATAATCAATGGAGCTGGAACCTACAAACTATAGTCCTTGTCCCATCTATTGGATCCTAAAATGTTACAGAGATCACTTTAATTTCTTTTTCTGATTTCTCATGTAAATTGTAAAGGAATAAACAATAATATGGACTTATTTTTATGTTGTTCTGTGTATTTTATTTGGTTATTACTTGTTGCCACAAAGGTTGAAATACTTTTATTTGTTTATCCAGTTGATATTTATGTAGCATCTACTATATTCCATGAAAAATCTCTACTCTTGTGGACCTTATACCTTAGTTGGGACAAGGTAAGTGAAAATAAGCAATAAAAATTAAAAAAAAAATAAATTCGATAGTTTGTTACAAGGTGATAAAAATTATAGAAACAAAGTGGAGTAAAGCAGACACAAAATTCTGGGGGAATGATTCTGTTTATAAAATGAATAAATTAAAAATTTATATCACATTTTCAAAAATGGAAATATTTTTACCTTTGAAAAGTTCTAGAACACTTTCAAATTATCTTTCTTTTAAAACAAACAAAAGACTATTGGTTTGAAAAGTGCTTTTATTCTCCAAATAATTACCAGCGTTTTCACCAGGCCTCTTATTTCACTATCTCAATATGTTGATACTGATTTTATGTCTATTTGCTCCTTTATATTCTCTCCTGAGATAAATTTTGTTGTTTTCTAACCTCTTGTGCCAAAAGGTTTTTTCTAATTTTTCTTCTATTTCTTTCTTCTATTTTAATAATAGAAGCTTATAAGACTATAAGCTGTGTAGTCTGGGTAGTTTTGGTCATTATTACATTAATTTGACAAAGACTATACTAATTATTGCTATTCTTTATTGTACAGTTATAATTTTAATTTTTTATTATATCCAGTAGTCATTTAGAAGAATTTTTATGTAATTACCAAGACTTTGTGTTTACTTCAATTACTAAATTCAGGTTTATTATATTAAGGTCAGCAAAAAGATGTCAGGATCATTTTGTAATTTGTTGTCATTGAACTTTTCTTCTTCATCTAATATAAAGTAAACTTTAGTTAGTGATACCTGTTGTTGAAAATCATATTATTGTAAGTAAAAGATGGATTTCTATGTATGTATATATGTCTAATTATGTTTCTATGAGTTTTTGTATATGTCCAAAAGTTGGCATAGTATTTATTTAAATACTATAGTGTTTGTTTCAAAGTGGATTCTATTTTTGTTAAGTAAAAAGACATTTATTTACTTATAAATAAAAAAAGAATTAGCAAAGAAATGGCAAGACAACAAGTGTAGATGAAACATGAGTTGGCAGAACTCTCTCTCACGCACACACACATACAAACACACAATAAAAAAACACATCAACACATAAAGGAAATAAAAACAACATTGGAAAGAATAAAAAGAGACTAAGCACTGGAAAACACAATAAAAGATAATGAGAGGAAATAAACTAAAATGGAAATTTTAAAAATGTTTAAATTACTGGAAATAAAATAATTGAAATACGCATTGTCAAAGGACAGCCAACATTCACATATTTGAAGTATGCTAAAGAAAACAAGATCAATCATAAATACATGAACAACACTAATTAGTTAGATATTCATGTATTCCAATTTCACCAGGAAATTCCTGGGTTACACTTATTTTTCCAACATCCTGTGCAGTTCTTGTTCTATTCCCTAAAAATAGTGCCTAATTCTTGAGGATGTATTATAAAATCACCTTAAGTATAAATGGAAAAGTCAGGATGGCTTCAGATTTCTCTGTAGCAACATTCAGTATCAGAAGGTGATTGAGCAAAACTTACAAGGGATTCAAATTAAAAAGTTTGGGCTTAGAAGTTAATCCCCAGCCAAACTTTATCTATGATATAAACACTACAGGTAGATAGTTTTAAATATGCAAAAACTATAACTCTGGTAATATTGTGCTCATAAGATTTTCCTAAAGACATTTCTAGATATTTAACATCAGCCAAGTAAATACAACTAGAGAGGCCAGGTGTAGTTCCTTGTGTCTGTAATCCCAGCACTTTGGAAACCTGAAGCAGGATGGTCACTTGTGGTCGGGAGTTTGAGACCAGCCTGAGCAAGATGGTGAGATGCCATCTCTATGAAAAAATATTAAATAAATAAAATAAGATAAGATAAAATACAAAATAAAGTAAAATGCATTAGCTGGGAGTGGTTAGCATGAACCTATAGTCCCAGCTACAGAAGAGGCTGGGGCAGGAATCATCCAAGTCTAGGAGTTTGAGGTTGCAGCAGGCTGCACTCCAGCCTGGATGATGGAGAGGGACCTATCCCTAAATAAAATAAAATAAAATAAAATAAAATAAAATAAAATAAAATAAAATAAAATAAAATAAAATAAAATATATAACTGCATAAATAAGACAAAAGCTGATAGAAACAAAGGTAAAAACAAAATATAATACTTTTTGTGTGAAAACAATACAGTTTTCAAAACTCTGAAAGCAGAAGGAAAGGAAAAAATTGGTACATGAGAACATTACTATTTAATACATTTTAAGAGCTGGAGGTGGTACTATCACTAAAAGTAATAAGAGTATTAGGAAATTAATAACATAATTTAAGGAATAGAATATTAACATGCATAAGAGAAAAAAGCATATTTAACAAAAAGCATACTATTGACTAAAAGAAAATGCAGGGATAAGTAGAGAAAAACAGACCATTTCCTAACTATAATAAGAATCACAAAAACAAACAACAAATGAAAACCAACCACGAAGTAAAATACTTTAAAAGCCACATAAACAGAAAATACCACACATGACAGAATTAAAACCCAGCCTACTTGTTATAGAATTAATATAAACAAGTTTAGTTTACCTATTAAAGGAAAAAAAATTCAGATTAGATCATAACGCAAATGCAAAGTGTGAAATGTTTACAAGAGACATACTTAAAAAAAATGATTCTCTAAAGTTTAAAATAAAAGAAGGGCAACTATAAACAAATAAAAACAAAATCAAGGTCACAATCTTAACATAAAACCACATAGAGTTCAACACGAAAGTATTAAGGGAGACAAACAGGGCCCTTTATAAAACTAACTTATAACTGTTGCAAATATAGAACTGAATATTAAATAAGAGGAAAAATAGTATAAATCAGAAATGATAGAAGATAGAGTAGTAGTTACAAGATTTTAATTAGAAATTAAAATAATTTCTCTAATACAAAATTAGAGAAAAGTAAATATACATGGAAGACTTCAATAATATGATTAAGAAGGTTAACCTTGTGTATATGAATTTTGGCAACTGAACCATCTTTTTTAGGAACACAGGGAAACGGTGAGAGGCTTCTGGACCTCACAAGGAAGATAAAAGCAGTGGAGAACTGGCAAGTGGTGGGTGTGTTTGCTCGGTGGAAGGCTGCCTGCAGCTGTAACTACAGCAACAGTGAGATTGTAGTCAGGAAAGGCCTTACGTGAGGGCTGTTTTGTTTCTTTTGTTTTTTCTGGACTTGGGCACTTGATTGAACTTCCTTGGGAGATCCTGTGTGACAGTGTGGAGGACTTGGAGCCTTGTCCAGGGCCCGAGACTGAGCCATTGAGCCAGAAGGGAGCTAATATTTGAACCATCTTTTTTAAATGCTCATAGAACATTGACATTTAATGACTAACAAGAAGACCAGGCAATATGATAAATAAGTAAGTTACATTGACATATATGAACTCTGGGCAAAGGAAGAAAACATTAGTCTGTGCTTATACAACTTTACATAATTCTGGAATTTAATAAAAAGTTAGTAGTTATGTTAAGATACAGAACCAAATAACTTCAAAAAATTAAAGAATAATTACAGACTCAAAGATGATTAAAGTATTGGAGTTATTATACATAAAATTTAAGTAACTATGCTTAATATATACTAAAGTATATTTTAGTATATATTTAATAAAAGTGAAAATTTTCAGCTTACAATTGGAACCTATACAAAACATAAAAATTATAAAAATTTAAAACACTATAAATTAAATTAAGAATTTAAAACCAGATTAAACACAGCAGAAACTATGATTAGTTTAGATTTAAGATGGAAAATATATGAAGATATGTAAGGTAAGGAGAGAGTTTTTAGAGACTAAGAAATAGAAACCAAAAACTGTGAGGCATGGGTGGCACCTGTGGCTCAAAGGGGTAGGGCGCCAGCCCCATATGCCACAGGTGGCAGGTTCAAATCCAGCCCTGGCAAAACAAAACAACAACAAAAAAAAACTTATGAGGCAGAAGCAGTAAGAACACTAGCCAAGGACTTTCCAAAACCAATGAAAGACATCAAGCTGAAGATCCAAGAAACTCCTCATGTTCCAAGCAGGGGAAAACAAGCAAAAGCAGTGGAATACATACATACATACATACATACATGGAAGAAGAAGAAGAAAACCAAAATTATACCTGGAAGTCTCATGCTTAGAGGGACAAAATGCGTGTTGTCTGGGATGTTAATATGCTGCATTTTAACCCAAACAGTTGTAGGCAGGGATTTTCACTGCATAAAAATTTATAACGATTAAGATTTGTGCATTTTACAGGATGTATTTTACACTTCAATTTAAACGTTTAAAAAATAGTTCCAATTCTTTTTCTTGTTTAGTAAGCTACTTTCCTCCCTCCAGTGTGTTCTGCACTAAAGGACTTTATGGAAAGAGGCAGGATGACCATTGTGGCGAGCGCCTGTAGCCCCAGCTACTCGGGAGGCTGAAGCGAGAGAATTGCCTAAGCCCAGGAGCTGGAGGTTGCCATGAGCTGTGACGCTACAGCACTCTACCAAGAGCAATAAAGTGAGACTCTGTCTCTACAAAAAAAAGAGAGAGAGAGAGAGAGAGAGAGAGAGAGAGAGAGAGAGGCAGGATAATTAACACATTAGAAGAAACAGATGTAACTTCAAATATGAACTGAACGGTAAAATCTTGTCCCTTCTTGCCTTTTGTGTTTCAGGGAAAAGGGGACAAGAGTAGGAGGGAGTAGGCATACATAAAAAAAAATCAGCCACTCTCCACTAGAACTTACTGAATGTTTGGGGCATAGACAAAAACACAGAGCTCCCTCCTGCCGTTCCACGTTGAGGACACAAGAGTTTCTATTAGTTTCCAGACTCAAATAATGCAAAGGGGTTGGGGAGGAAAGTTTGGGTGAGCCTATACAACACTTAAGCATTTACCTAAAAAGACCTGAGTAATCTTAAAGAGCAAAATGAGTTCCAACAGAGAATTTAATTTTGAATAGAGTAAATATTGAACAGTCTTAAGCTGGGAGAGATATTGTATGAACTGGCATATTAAACAATCAGATCAGCATAGAAAATGAAGATGCTACATAATTTTTAGCATGTCAGAGCCTAAGACACCAATGTATGACAATTTTATGATTGATTTATGACATTAAAGAAACCAACTAATTAGCATATACTATTCCATACCATCAAAACTAACAAAAAATATAAAATAACAATTAGGCAAAGTTATGGTAACATTATTGCACTTAAACACTGAGGACTGGATGAATTAAAATACAGTTAGGCAAAAAACAAAAATTTTCATGAGGGTGGTGCCTGTGGCTTAAGGAGTAGGGTGTCAGCCCCATATGTCAAAGGTGGAGGGTTCAAACCTGGCCCCAGCCAAAAACTGCAACAACAACAAAAAATACATATATTTCAAGAAACCCATTGCACTATTATTTAGAAAATAAAATAAATGAGAGCAATTTAAGTGGCCAAAAATGTAAAATAACTAAATAAATTATGGTATATCAACTCTGTGGATTATTAGACAACCTTTAAAAAAGTATACTTTATAAAAACTGCATTGACATATGAAAACTACTTAGTGGAAAAGAATAAATAAAACACAGCATTATATATGTATTATGCTTGCAATTATTTAAACTTCTCTGTGTATTTAAATTAAAGTCTAAAATAATGATGGAAAAAATACAAATGTTTACCCATGGAGGGTGAGAAGATACATTTTAATTACAAAATAAGAGCCATTTTATTTTACAAAATAAAAACAATCCCCTTTGTGGGAAATCAGACTCTGAGTTCATGTGTTGGTTCCTTAAATTTGCTGCCCTCTTTCTAAGAATAGCAAAGCAGAAGAGTTATGAGCCCAGGAACTCTGTTACCTGGGCTTGATTCTTGCTTTTTCCACCTTAGGCAAGTTACTTGACTTCACTTTGCCCCAGTTTCCTCATTTATAAACTGGGAGTACAGACCTACCTACCTAGTAGGGTAGGATCAGATAATTTCTTATATCAAAGCGTAGAGACTAAATCTCAGCAATTTGCAAACATTCTGAGAGAGTCTATTATTGTTTTGCTTTGAGTGATGAGAACAACACATCATGGTTCCTGAACAAAGCATGTGGCAAACACTGAATCATTCTCGGACTGAATAACTATACAATCTGATGAGAGAATGTGAGTGCATCTGTCTTTTTGTTTTGATTCTTTCTGTTTGTTAGCAGCATAGTTAATGTGAGCAATTTTTCTGTTGGTATTGAATGGGTAATTTTAGTAGCAGACAAATTGAGTTATTTAGAATCAGAATGTTCTTTCTTAGCAGTATCGTAAAGGTAAAATAAATACTGAGCCCATACAGTTGATGGATGATATCTCAGGCAAAATGTTCAAGTATCTGAATTTCCCGCTTTTCAACATATGTTGTAGTAGCTGTCATCATGCAAACAGTCTTGGTATGTCTCACCTCAATTTGCGTTAGCTATGTCTGCCAGTTACATCAGTAGTTACTGAATTTCCCACAGAAGCAATTTCCCACAGTTAGTTCCTTCACACTAGAAAAAGAGATTTTTATAAGCTCTTTCACTTTACAGTCACTCAACATGTATACAAAATTAATATGGAAATTTACTTAAAATGCTTTTTATGTTTTCCTTTCCAAGTTATTCTTTTTTTTATTCCTTCACAATATTAGGGGAGTACAGATGTTTTGGGTACATGGCTTGAGTCAGGGTTATAAAAGTACTCAACACCTGATAGGGTTCATCGTACCCACAGGGCGGGGTTCTGCCTCCCCTCCTGTCCTTGACCCTACCCTCTGCCTGATTTCCAATGACTTTTACTTCCCTCTGTGCTCTAGTGTCCCCACTCAGTTAAGTTCCAATTTATTAGAGAGTACATGTGCTGTTTGTTTTCCATTCTTGAGATATTTTCTTAGGAAAATGGTCTCCATTTCCTTCCAAATTGCTGGAAAAGTTATTAATTCATCATTTTTTAAGGCTCCATGGTGTACACGTACCATATTTTGTTAAACCACTCATGAATTGAGGGGCATTTGGTTTGATTCTACATCTTTATAGCTGTGAATGGTGCTGCAATAAACATTCGAGTGTGGTGTCTTTTTGATAAAAGTGATTTATTCTCTCTTGGGCAGAAACCCAGTAGCAGGATTGCTAGATCGAATGGTAGGTCTATTAATGACTGCTACAAACCAAAAATTAGTAAGTCTGATTCATCACAGCTACATGCATCAGTAAGAAAAAGCCTGATCTTCCCTAGCACTTAGCAAACACTTTAGGGCAATTCTATTCATTTAAAATTAATTATGTCTATAATTTTTATCCTTTTATGTTATTTAGTATTCAATAAATATAGTTTTATTAGATAAGTATACATCTAAAAAAACATATTTTACTCTTCATGGGAAAAGATTTTAGCACTAAATTACATTGGCTGGTTTGTTTGGATGGTGAGTTGGTTGGCAAGTTGATTATATTTTATTTAAGTATTACCCAAAACTTAGAAAACCTTAAAGTAATGAGAGGTAATGGTAAGAAATCTTTCCCTGAGAAGCTGTAATTATCTACCTACAAAGAAAGCAAAGTCAACTCTAAAGGAGGATTTAGAATGCTTCTTTCATTGCATGGCCATTTGGGACTAACGCAACAAAAACTACCCAGCCTGTTTGTTATAATTCATACTATATTATAATTTTTCAGTAAGTGATGAAATTGTTGTGATCAGAATTTAAAACCACTAAAATGTATTTTACATTCAATATGAAATGAGCACGCTTATGTTTGTTTTCTTTCCGAGTTGAAAGAGTTTGACTCTACATATAAACAAAAGAAAATAAGTTATTTTCTAACTGAAAAATTATTAGTTATTGGTTTATATTGTCTCTCTTGGAGCATCCTAAACTGAAGAAATACTATTTAAGTGCTATCATTTATTTATTTCTTCTTTCACTTCACTTTTACAACTTTCTCTATGCTTGTAAGAACACTCTTCCCCAAAGATCTCAAAATAAGTACTTGAATAAAACTACAATATAAGCATAGCAATAAAGAATGCATTTAATTTCAAGTGCTGCTATAAAGAATTTTACAAATGGCATGACAGGGTCCTTTTATTGCCCTCAATTTCATTACATAGCCTTCCTAACAACCCTCCTGAGAGCAAAGCTAGGTTAGTGTCAATCCTTTTTATCAATTCACTCTGTTACAAAAGACCATTATACTGACATTACATGTATTGTTCTACTTATTTGCAGTGTCCCCATTGTAACTTTCTCTGAAGTATAGTGCTGAACACAGACATAGTTTCTGAAGAACCTGTAAGTATTGTCAGCATTAATGACATAAGCTCAAATTTTGTCCAAGTAAGCTAAAAGTAAACAACCCATTAGCTAAAAACAAATGTGTTCTAGAATCAGCACCAGTTCTTAGACCAGTTGTGAAGTGGTGAAAGAGATGTTTTGTTTCTCCTCTTCTGAAAGAGTTTTCCAGTGTAAGGGCTCCAGGAAAGTTTTTACTCATACATCCATCAAGGCTTATTCAATTGGGTATTAGAAAATTTGTTCTTCTACATTACTATGTTACAAATTGAGGTCCACAGGTTTTACATACCCATAAATGATTGGTTAAAAATTTTTTAATTTTGTACTTTTGTGATGATTATAATCTAAAAAGTATATAGACAATTATGGTGGAAGAATTGTGCATTCACAAGGCACATGTTACTCGATGAATACCAAATGCAATGAAGCCTTGACTTTGCCCATCAGTCTTCTGCTCATCTTTCCAGGAACAAATGCGTTTCAAAAAAAATGAATTATTTGTTATGCTACCATAATACTGTTTTGAAAAATCTCAAAGACATATATTAGGGGAATTAAGGAAGACACAAAGGGATGTATTCCGTATGATTCCATTTATGTGAACTTCTGGAAGATGCAAAACCAACCACAAACTAGTTAGTGTTTAAGTAGGTGTCAAGGGAGTGGCTGGTGGACAACACTGACTGAGAAAGGGACTGTCACATGAGGGGTCATACAGGCATATCTCAGAGATACTCAGGGCTTGGCTCCAGACCACCACAATAAAGCAAGTCTCACCAATTATTTGGTTTTTCAGTGCATGTAAAAATTATGTTTACACTATATTTTAGTCTAAGTGTGCAATAGCATTATGTCTGAAAAAGTACCTATTTTAATTAAAAAATACTTCATTGTAAAAAATAATGTGAGCAATCATCTGGGTCTTTTGACTGGTGGAGAGCCTTGCCTCCGTACTGATGACTGCTGAGTAATCAGGGTGGTTGTTGCTGAAGGTTGAGGTGGCGTGGCAGTTTCTTAAAATAAGACAACAATGAAGTTTGCCACATCAATTTACTCTTGCTTTCGCAAAAGATTTCCTTCAAACATGTAATACTATGCGATAGCATTTAACCTGCAGAACTTCTTTCAAAATTTGAGTCAACCCTACCAAACCCTGCCACCACTTTATCAACCACATTTATGTAAATTCTAAATCCTCTGTTTTCATTTCTACAATGTTCACAGTATCTTCACCAGGGGTAGATTACATCTCAATAAATCATTTTTCTTGCTTATCTATAAGAAATAATTTTTCATTCACTCATTTTTTTATCATGAGATTATAAGAAGTCAGTCACATCTTCAAGCTCTACTTCTAATTCTACTTCTCTTGCTATTTCCACACATTTGGAGTGACTTCTTCCACAGAAGTCTTGAAAACCTCTAAGTCCTTCATGAGAGTTAAAATCAATATTCTCCAAACTCCTGCTAATGTCAATATTTTGACCTCTTCCCAGAAGTCAAAAATTTTCTTAAGAGCATCTAGAAAGTGTATTGTTTCCAGTAGGTTTTTCCATTAACTTTGTCCAGATCCGTAAGAGGAATCACTATTTACAGCAGCTATAACCTAAAAAAAAAAAAAAAAAAAAAGTGTTTTTTAAATATTAGTATTGAGTATATTGGATATTTGCTTCTCCATTCTTATGATATTATACTAAGAAGAATGCATTTCAACTCCATCCAGGTAAACATAAAAGATGTAAAATCACCATGTCTTTACAGCTGAATAGCACTTCATGGTATACATATACCATGTGTTGCTAATCCATTCCTGAGTTGATGAGCATTTAGGTCGTTTCCACATCTTGGGGATTGCAAATTGATAAACGGTCTAGTGCAAATTTTCTTATGATAAAATGATTTTTTTTTTCTTCTGGTAGATGACTAGTAGTGAGATTGTAAGGTCAAATTTTAGTTCTTTGAAAATTCTTCATACTTCTTTCCAAAAAGGCTGCATTCATTTGTAATCTTACCAACAGTGTAAAAGTGCTCTCTCTCCACATAAACACCATCATCTTCAACTTTGGAACTTTGTGATGAGGGCTAATCTTACTAGGATTAGGTAATATCTCAGGATGGTTTTGCTTTCCATTTCTCTGATGATGAGAAATAATGAGCATTTTTTTAGCCATTCACCTGTTTTCCTCAAAGATGATTCTGTTCATAGATCTTGCCTGGTGATAGATGGGGTTGTTCGCTCTTTTTTATTATTATTATTGTTAAATCATAGCTGTGTATATTTGTGCAATTGCCTGTACCCATTCTAAGATGCACCGTAGATGTGGCCCCACCCATTACCCTCCCTCCACCCAAAACTCCCCCCGCCCTTCCCCTTCCTTGGTCCTTTCCTCATAGTCTTGGGGTATAGTTGGGTTATAGCCTTCATGTGAAAGCTATAATTTAGCTTCATAGTAGGGCTGAGTACATTGGATACTTTTTCTTCCATTCCTGGGATGGAATACTATGCAGCCTTAAAGAAAGATGGAGACTTTACCTCTTTCA
>CAUYPK010022847.1:0-14270 GCA_963574355.1 Loris lydekkerianus
TCGACCCACGAATGGACTAGCAAATTGTGGTACATGTATACCATGGAATACTATGCAGCCTTAAAGAAAGATGGAGACTTTACCTCTTTCATGTTTACATGGATAGAGCTGGAACATATTCTTCTTAGCAAAGTATCTCAGGAATGAAAGAAAAAGTATCCAATGTACTCAGCCCTACTATGAAGCTAAATTGTGGCTTTCACATGAAGGCCAACTATAGCACAAGACTATGGGGAAGGGGCCATGGAAGGGGAAGGGAGGGGAGAGGTTAGGGGGGAGGGAGGGCAATGGGTGGGGTCACACCTGCAGTGCATCTTAAAATGGGTACAGGCGAAACTTACTAATGGCAGAATACAAATGTCTACATACAATAACTAGGAAAAATGCCATGAAGGCTACGTTGAACAGTTTGATGAGAATATTTCAGATTGTATATGAAACCTGCACATTGTACCTCTTGGTTGCAAAAATGTACACAGCTATGATTTAAGAATTTAAAAAAAAAAAAAAAATTTCCAGTGGCAGACCTTGCCCCTCGTAGATGGAAGACAAGCTGGTTGAGCAAAGAAATGTGACACCCACAAAGACAGATTGGCCCGTTTCTTATCCCAGGAACATTTCCATTGATTTTTTCATTATTGAGTGTTTGCTTAAAGGCCCTTCATCCGAAAGGGTTTTATAAATATCACATTCACTTCATTCATACTTTTAAAGATCTGGGCCTCTCTGGAGAGAAAATATTTTTTATTTTAAGCATCACTGTTTTAAAATATAAATGTAGAATGTCTTTTATAGCATAATGGGAAACAAGACATGTACCCAAAAGATGAACATAGTCACTTACAATAGTACATCTTAAAGAGGTTGTGGTTCTGTCCTCAGAAAAGCCTCAAAGAGCAGATACTGATCAGAAAAGTATGACCTCTCTGTCATGGAGCCTTCCACCTGCAGCCCCAGAGCTTTTTCTGGTCCTCCAGGGTCCTCCCATCTCTGACAGCATGTGGCTTCAGAAGGTACTTCCCAGACAGTATGTCAGAAGGTCCAGATCCCAGAGAGTCAAGATTTTGATCCAGAAAGGAGAACTGTCTCAAGAAATAGTGTGACGTCTCTTTCGGCCAGAACAAGATGCAAAAGCAAGAAATAAAATGAACAGTGCTGGAGTCAGATTAGGGAGACCCTGAAACGCCCGCTACGCGAGAAGAAAGTAAAGTTACTCCACACATGTGCATGAAAACGCCTGATAGAGAGCTGGGAGGGAAGTAATATTGATAGTCATTGCATAAACAGGTATGCTCAAGCCTGGATGAGAATATTAGAATTTGAACTTGAGAGTGGCTGGTGTCCAGGTCTGTGCTTAAGTTATCTAGCGAGCTTGGCTACTTACAGGGCTCAAAAGATTTACAAACACATTAGGAAGGCCCAGCAGAGCCAAAAGCCAGGCGTGCTCCCTAGTCCCAGCCCTGGTCTCCTTCACAGCGAGTCTGCAAGATGGAGCAATTGGCCTCCAGCCCCATCATGAATCAATGAGAGTGAGAATGCTCATGAGCTGAGTCCAAACAAGCTCCCACTGGGCCGACAGGCCAGCTCCTAAGTGATAGGCTCTTGGCTCACATGTAAAAATAAAAATGTTTGCAACAATGAAAAGAAGACAGGGATCTCGGCAGGGGAGGAGGCTCACAAAGAAAGCAGAGGGAAAATTATGATGGGAAGATGGGTCCAGGTCTCAAGCTAGCTGGCTGAGCAATAACTCAAACCTTTATTTATTTGTTTAAGTCAGTCATGAACAACCACATACATTTGATTCTTGGTTTTGTGATGCACTCTACACAATACAATCTGAGAAAACAACATTGATGATAGGTTTCAAAAATACAGACAAATCTCCATCAACAAATATTTTGTGAGTGTCAGGTTGATTCAGAGTGAGTGCTGAGGATGGACAGAGCTGGGAGAGCTGACACGGAGGTGGGGGGGGGGGGGGAACAGCGACAGAGGCTGAGAAGAGAGGCCTCTGCCCCGGCAGGATGGGGTTCCTAAACCCATATGTCTCCTCGGGACTCTTTTTCTTCACCTCCAGAGGATTTAGCACCACAGACTTCTGTCTAAAGTGCTGGCAGGTTAGAAGAGAGGGTACCAGGTGCGCAGAAAACATACTACGTCAGAATAACCAGGACAAGACTTCAGGCAATTTGGAATCCTTCATTTGTGTTTACACTTGATGTGTTTTCCTATTGCCCACCATTTAGCATAAATTTTGGCTTGATAATGTCTTCATATACCAGAGACATTTGTAATAAAGAATGTTAGTTTTCAGGGTGGCACCTGTGGCTCAGTGAGTAGGGCGCCGGCCCCATATGCTGAGGGTGGCGGGTTCAAACCCAGCCCTGGCCAAACTGCAACAACAACAACAACAACAAAAAAAAAATAGCCGGGCGTTGTGGCAGGCACCTGTAGTCCCAGCTACTCGGGAGGCTGAGGCAAGAGAATCGCTTAAGCCCAGGAGCTGGAGGTTGCTGTGAGCTGCGTGATGCCATGGCACTCTACCAAAGGGCCATAAAGTGAGACTCTGTCTCTCTAAAAAAAAAAAAAAAAAAGAATGTTAGTTTTCAGAGGCCAGTTATCAGTACAGTCAATGACAGATCTCCATTGACAATTGCCCAGTGTTCTTAAACTGTGTAAGTTGCCTTTTAGAACTTAGAGTACCTTTTATGATAGAAATAATGTTACAAATAGAGATGAGGCCCCTGTGCTAGCTCAAAAAGCTTATTTAATAAAGTTCTGAGTCCGGGCACAGTAGCTCACACCTGTAATCCTAGCACTCTGGGAGGCCGAGGCAGGAGGATCCCTTGAACTCAAGAGTTGGAGACCAGCTTGAACAAAAGTGAGACCCCCATCTCTACTAAACATAGAAAAATTAGCCAGGCATTGTGACAGGTGCCTGTAGTCCCAGCTACTTGGGAGGCTGAGGCAGGAAGATTGCTTGAGCCTAGGAGTTTTGAGGTAACTATAAGTCTGACCCCAAGGCACTCTAGCCTGGATAACAGTGAAAAACTGTCTCAAAAATAAAATAAATTTCCTAAAAATTGTGTGTACACTTGCAATGAAAAATATGTAATATTGGAAATGAGTTTTTGGCAAATTATGTTTTAATTGTGGATTACACATATGCTTGAAGTCACTTTACAAAGTACTATGGGAAATTAACTTTTACAGTGTTTTCAGGGCAAAGGGCATTTTAATTCCATCTTAGAAACTGTAACTTCAGAGAAAGTCACAAACAAAACACATTCACACCCCATGTGCTGCCTCACATTATGCCTATTCAGGGAATTTTGTTTTTTTCTAGAGGAATCCAGTAGAAGTGTAAGCTAATGGTTCTCAAGTGCAGGATGTTTCCATATAAGAGATCTTTAATTTGAACAAAAGCCTATTTAATTTGTTAGATGGTAAAGGAAATTTTAAGTCAAATTTATATCTTTCCACTGTTTACTCCTAAGGCTCGATGCTTATATTGTTGTCACACCAGCCAGCTGGCCCTTCCACCAGAAGGCAGCAGAGCAAGCTGACCCCACTACTAGGCCAGCTATAAGACTGTGAGCCAGCAACTTCATTTCTCTAGTCCTTAATTTACTCAAATTAGAAATGAGGATGGGCCTGGCATGGTGGTGCACACCTGTGGCGCCAGCTACTCAGGAGTCTGAGACAGGGGGATCACTTGTACCAAGAGTTGGAGGCTGCAGCGAGCTAAGATCAGGCGTGTGAATGACCACTGCAGGCCAGCCTAGGCAACAAAGAAAAACCCTATCTCTAAAAAAAAAAAAAAAAAAAAAAAAATTTAAAAAGAGCCATCTGATATGTCATTCTCATGGAGTCATGGTGAGCATATGAAATAATACTGTCTTCTTTCTATGTAATTTTTTAGTTTTTAAATACATTCATGCATTTTGTTCTCTTTTCAATTCGGGCAAAAAACTAATCTTTTAGAATTTAGTACCCTCTATCTAGGAGGCCAAAACAGAGGGAAATAAGTAAGTGTCCCAGGTACCACCACTGCCCATAAAGCACGCCTTGTTTCCATAAAGCCAGCAGGTACCAGGAAAAACACTGTATTTCTTATTTCTTCCTCATTAATTCCTTAAGGTTCAGAATGAAACCCAAAGTTTTGATTGTGGAGAGAGTTAAGCAGAATGTTATTCTCACTCAACACACTTTTACAAACAAGTTCTCTACATAGCAAGCAACGTGCATGGGCTCTGAGTCAGTTACACCCATCCAAGTATTAGAGGTGTTTTATGGACCTCCGGAAAGTCAGAGCCCCTCTCCCCACCGGGTGTCAACATGTAGGGCTACCCTGGTGCCCACGACGTGTTCGATTCTTGCCTGCCTTTCTCTGCAGTCACGCTCAACTCACACCCAGATGGAGACACACACCAACTACACAAAGCGGCCGTGACTCCAGCCATGAGACCAACCTCGACTGCATAGTCACTTAGTCACAACTGATTGTCACCCCTGCCTACTCCTTAAGCCCAGAGTCTGCCCTTCCCACAGCAAGCCCACGTCCTCCCTGTGAGTAATGGGTTTGACAGCCCCAGCTCAAACACAGGTCTGCGGGCCGCGCAGCCGAGAGAACAACGGAGCCCAGCCCAGGGCCAGAGTTATCGCCTCATCGCAGCGGGCTGGCGCTTGTTTTCCTTTCTGCCGAGCGTGTGAGCTGGTTCCCGTGTACGGTACCAGGCAGTGTAAAAGGTGGCTGTGGGGCCCCTCTGTTTGAGAGGGCTGTTGACACAAGGTGGGGTCTGGTGATGTAGGCTGTTTCCCGCCCTATTTTTCTGATAGCCATAAATGAGAGAAACACCGCAGGCCCCTTCGCTCTGAATTTTCGAGTTCCATCTTCCTGGGGAGGGAGGCTTTTAGCATCCTGGGAAGAGCTGTGCTTTCCTCTCCAGAGGGACATAGAGAGAGAGCAGGTCAAAGCAAAGGAGTTCTAGTGAAATAGCATGAACATTCAACGGGTGCCACAGAGCAAAGACTGCAGGAACCTGAGCCTTGCTGCAGAACAGGAGGCCTGTGACTCTTCAGCCAGACCTTGTCTCACCTTGGGGCCTGCCAGACTGAGGAAGGGCCTGTCACCCAACCTAAAGGTTAGCTTCAAGGCCAGAGCATGCCTTGAAATACCTTGCTCTCCATACTCCTTCACATGACCTGTGGATTTATGAGAGATCCCAAGGGAAGTGACTTGGCTTGTGCCACCTGTGGTCCCTCTGGGAGTAATAAATAGAGTATTCTACTTCAATTAAAAATGCCGTACAGCCATGCCACCTGACTCAGGGCCTCTGGCATATATTTCGGCAACTAACCTTATTCCTGGCCTCTTTCTTGCCTCAATTTTCCATTCTCTTGTGGCACTTGTGCACTGGGAAGCTACTTGAAATTCATATTGGAAAGAGTTTAACCATAAATCAAAAACAAAATACTTCTAGAGGCTGGGCACAGTGGCTTCTTCCTGTGATCATAACACTCTGGGAGAACAAGGCTGGTGGATTGCTTGAACTCAGGAGTTTGAGAACAGACTGAATAAGAGTGAGACCCTGTTTCTACTAAAATAGAAAAACTAGCCCAGCGCTGTCGTGGGCACCTGTTGTCCCAGCTAGCTGGCAGGCTGAGGCAGGAGGATCCCTTGAGCCCAGCAGTTTGAGGCTGCAGCGAGCTGTGACACCATGGCACTCTAGCCTGGGGCAGCAGAGTGAGACTGTCTTTTAAAAAAAAAATACTTCCAGAAAGGAGCTTTATATGCCTTTCCAGGGTGGGATTTCAAACAGTTCTAGGGAAAGTTTCTTCAAGTTTTTGGAAGACTTTATGATGGAGGAGTTTGGAAGTAGAACCAGGTTTTAGGGACTATGGGAAATTAGGAGGGGTATAACTTTCCTTCAGGTAAAAATACAAGTCTTCACTTAATAGCTTACCGGCTGGGCAGGGAGCTCAACCGCTGTGAGCCATGGCTGTGCCCTCTGTGGATGTGCAGGACACATCCACAGAGGGTTGTAAGTTCATTCATGTGACCTCGCCCAGTTTAGCACACAGGGGGTTAATGGATTTTCCTCTCCTTTCTTCTATTTTCAAGTCACTTTCTCTTTTTCATCCTGCAGCCATAACATGTATCAGAGAATCAGACCAGAAAGCAAATAGCCACCAGTGGAAAGGGCAGTCTGCTCACGGGTTTCTTAGCACAGGCACTCATGCGATGAGCAGTTAATGGAGCCAGTCACTCTGAATTCAAATTCTAGCTGCACTGACAAGCTCTGGGCCTTTTACCTAATCTCTCTAGACCTCAATCACTGCATCTGCAAACTGGGGGCAGTGTCGTAAACATCAGACACATGTACGGTTGAAGAACCGACCATACCAACCAACCAACCAAGATAAGTGCTTAATTTAGTGCTTGGCATGTAATACCACGTGAACACCCAGGGAATGTTAGCTAAGTTTAGTATACATTCGATTATAATTATTAGTGTGATTATTGTTGTTGTAATATGTTACCATCATTATTCAGATTGGGAACAACAGAAAATTTACTCAATTCCTTAAATCTGAAACTTACGCTGTCTTTTTTTTTTTTTTTTTTTTTTTATTTTTTGAGACAGAGTTCAAGCTGTTGCCCTGGGTAGAGTACTGTGGTGTCACAGCTCACAGAACTCCTGGGCTCAAGCGTTCTCTTGCCTCAGCCTCCCAAGTAGCTGGGACTACAGGCACCTGCCACAATGCCGAGCTATTTTTTTTTGTTGTTGCAGTTGTCATTATTGTTTGGCGGCCCAGGCTGTATTTGAACCCGCCAGCTCTGCTGTATATGGCTGGTGCCCTACCCACTTGAGCTACAGAAACTGACCCTTTTACACTGACTTAATCTTTACTGATAATAGTAGCAGTGTTGACAAAAATTCCCCCCCCCCTTACCTCCTGGGGACCATTAGCAATGTGATGATGATGTGTGTTATTTAACTGGGGTCAGTCACTGTGCTAGGGACTTTCCATGCACTGTCTCACTGAATTCTCATGACACCCTATGAACTCACGTTTATTTTCCCATTTCACAAAATGGTTTAGTGAGAGGAGGTCACTTAACCTAGATCACACTGTAAGACATGAGAGAGATCCCTGCACAAGCTGGGTTTCAGGGACCAAAAGGATTACACCAATAACAATCTCTAAGATTTCCTTCTGGCACCATCATCTCTTCTTCTAAATTAATAATTGTTTTGCCTGTTTTCATTTGCCATATACATGAATATATTACATTCGTGTGGAGGCTAATGTATAGAGACTTTGCTCTACCAAATTCTATGTAAAGAGGCTCGTTTCTCTCTGTGTCTGTCATCTTTATGCTCCTAAAGCTTTCAGAGAACTCTTCCTCCATCTCAGGAACCCATCTCCTTTTTTTTTTTAAATTTGAGACTAGCCCCACAGCCTCAGCCTAGTTCACAGCAACCTCAAACTCCTGGGCTTAAGAGATCCTCTTGGCTCAGCCTTTGAAATAGCTGGGACAACAGGGCATACCACCACATTTGGTTAATTTTTTTTTCTATTTTTAGTAGAGCTGCAGCCTCACTTTGCTCAGTCTGGTCTTGAACTCCTGAGCTCAAGGGATCCTCCCACCTCAGCTTCCCAGAGTGCTAGCATTACAGGCGTGAGACACTGCATCCTGCCCCCATCTCCTTCACACACACCCCTTGCCTTTCTAACTTCTCCCTCATGTCAACAGTGTCCACAACCCGCCTCCACCCCCCGCCACCCTTGCACCTCTACAGGTTTTCTCCATGCTGCTAGTCCCCGACAACACAATCTGTCTCAGTTATACCTCTCAACACCCCTCAAGGAAGGCGTATTGCTCACATCATATAGATAAGAAATGGGCAAGAGAGGTTAAGAGATATACCTAAGATCCCAGAGCCAGTGAGTAGTAATGCTAGGGGCTAGACCCAGCTAGATAGTTCTAACGTTATACAACACAAAATAAAAGAAAATGGCTTGGCTCCCGTAGCACAGTGGTCACAGGGCCAGCCATATACACCCAGGCTGGCAGGTTTGAGCCCAGCCCAGGCCAGCTAAACAATAATGACAACTGCAACAAAAAAGTAGCCAGGAATTGTGGCAGGTGCCTATAGTCCCAGCTACTTGGAAGGCTGAGGCAGGAGAATCACTTAAGCCCAAGAGTTTGAGGTTGCTGTGAGCTGTGACACCATGGCACTCTACCGAGGGTGACATAGTAAGACTCTGTCCCCCAAAAAAAAAAAAGAAAAAGAAAGAAAAGAAAAAAATATGTATAAGTATATATACACACATATATAGGGGAGTGTGTGCATAATGATATCAACAATATTTGTTTATCTCATTTTAATAGCATGAATCCTCATAAATGCCCAGAGGAAACTTTCCATCCTGACTATTGTCAGCACATAATTAACATCCTATCTGCAGGTGTGAGCAGGACCTGTTGCTTGGGGAGCCTGTTCCTTTCATAGGAGCAGACCTGCGGAGGCCTTTCCTGAGGTTTTTCTTTGGGGCTCTATGCTGCTGTTACTGATTAAGCTTATTGACTCTAACACTTTCTTTTTCCCAGGCAATTCGGTCGCACAGAGAACCCCACAGATATGCATTTCATAATTCATCTGAACTGTGTAAGTTAGGGTGTAGATAATAGGGACCATTAATGGTGAGTCACTGCCATCTTACAAAGTAGAAACCGGACATTGTGAAGTCAGCAAAAAAGGTTTAAAATCCTCTGTAGCAGCCATAAGCTAGTCTGATGCTGGCTGCTTTGGGGGGGCCCTGTAATCTGGCCTAGGCAGAAATATGTGAATGGGGTGGAAGGGAGGAATGGGAAGGCATAAATTAAATAGAAAACACAGGGCGGTGCCTGTGGTTCAGTGAGTAGGGCACCGGCCCCATATGCCAAGGGTGGCAGGTTCAAACCCAGCCCCGGCCAAAATGCAACAAAAAAAATAGCCGGGCATTGTGGCAGGTGCCTGTAGTCCCAGCTGCTCAGGAGGCTGAGGCAAGAGAATCGCTTAAGCCCGGGAGCTGGAGGTTACTGTGAGCTGTGGGATGCCGCGGCACTCTACCAAAGGGCCATAAAGTGAGACCCTGTCTCTACAAAAAAAAATAAAAATAAAAATAAAAAAATAAATAGAAAACACAGATGACAGAGCAACAAATACTCAAAGATGTCCACTCCTGTGAGCAGAGAATGGACGCCATAGGAGCCCAAAGAGACACCCAAGGAGCTGGGTGGGCAAGAACGTACGGCAAGGAGACAGGGCTTTGGCCTGGACTTGAAGGGAGAATTGAATTTGGAGATAACGGCTTTCCAGGTAGAAGGCACGAGCCACCCAGACAAAGGCCCGAGGAATGGGTAGTGTTCCAGGGTATTCTCTGGATGTGGAGGAGGTGGGGAGAGATCCTTGCCCACAAGATGAGGCAGAGCAACCTGGGCGGGCTGCCCGTCGACTACAGGACTGATTACCTGGGGGTCTTTGCAAGCCAGGCCAGAGTGTGGCCATCACACAGGCAGGGAGTGAGTTAGAGGAGGTGGCCGGCAGGGAAGTAAGTAGCAGACAGGACCTCTACAGTCAGGAAAAGTGGCTTTGGATCCAGGCTTGGCCACAATAGGTACAAAATGGGGAAGGTCAAACCATTTGAAAGTTAGGTAATTTCATCTGTAAATTGGGAATGACAAGTATTTCTCATGATATTCTTTTCTGTAGCCCCTGGTATAAAATAATAACTTAGATAAAGGACTAGGTAAAGGGGAGGCTTGTTGTGCAGAAGAAGGCTTGGGATGACAGTCACCTGCCTGGCCCTGCCTCACAGGTCATTTATAATTTGGCAACTCACATCCTGGCCCCAGAGATAGTCAAAGGAACACTCCTGTCAGCTGCCCCATGCTCAATAGATCTTCACCCAAAGGGCTGGGATGATTCCGGGAGAGGGGGTAGAATGGTCTAGGACTTTTGTTGGACGTGGCTTCTCAGTGACAAACTTGTCCCAGGAACTTTCTGGGCCATTCCTGGCATCAAAGACAGGAACCAGGTCTAAACAAGCCTCGAGAGGCAGAGACAGCAGGCCCCCTCCCAGCCTGTGCCACGGCTCCCTGCCCAGGGCCTTCCAGAGAAGCCAACAAGGAACAAGGACAGAAAGCCACTGCCACCACCACAGGACATTTCTCTTCTTTGTGGGACATGAGCCCGGGGTCCAAGTGAAGGATATTCAGTTTGCCTTTTTGCTAATAGATTAGATTAACAAATAGTTCAAAGTCTCAGAACAATGAGCCCAGAAAGGGCTGGGCCAGAAAGCACGTGAGTCTGAGGTTTCGGACTCCTAAAGGCTGCCTGGGTAAAGGTCTGTGGCCACTTGGCAGTGACCAGCAGCTGCTCAGGCCTGCTCCTTCCAAAAGCTACTCTTGACCTCCAGCTCAAAGGACTGTATGCCTTCAAGGATTCATTATTCACTAAGAAGTCAGATTCTATTTGGAAAACAAACATTTCCTGAATATCCATCCAAGTGGGACACTTTTGCATAATAACACTATTTATCATCACGACAAGCCTGCCATTTAGGTATTTCCAATCCCCATTTTATAAATGAAGACATTAAGGCTCAGAGAATTTGCTCCAAGTTTCAGAGCTCGTAAGCCACAGTTCCAGGGTTCAAACCTCAGTCTCATTCATTCCCAGGCCACCGTTTCTTCCAGGATCCCACCACAGCCTCTTCCCTGCAGGAGCTGGCCTTGAGACTTTAGGGAGTTTTGTAAATCAAAGCTTTCTTGCTTTTATTTTTCATAGTTTGGGAAATGATACTAACCTGTTCCTTCCTGCTTTCTTTGCCCATCACTACACCTCCCCTACCCCCACTACCTCTTTGGACAGCTCCCTGTGCCATTCCCAAGGAGAAATTTTATTATCACCACTATTACTGATACAAATGGCTTTCATTTATTAAGCATTGGCTGTGTGCTCAGCACGTGCATTTTATATGTACATATACATGCATATGATCTTATTTAACCCTATAAATTATACTTACTTTAGATATTAGGATTCTGAAATTTAGTGTTTAAATCCACTTACCCAATATCATAGAAGTAGTAACTGGTGAAACTGGGATTTGAACCCATGAACTCTGATTCCAGAACATGTGGGTTTAAACACTAAATTCAGTACACATACACACCCAGCCTATTCTCCCTATTTCCTGTCTTGATCATTTCCAAAATAAACATGGCAATAAACTTGTCCTAGGGCCTTTCTGTGGGATCTAACATCGCCATCAACCCCGTGGTTCTAACCAGATATCTAAGCCATCTTGACGCAAAACATTTTCATGTACTGTTATACAACAACGAGAGTTGGCTCAGCGCCTGTAGCACAGTGGTTAGGGTTAGGGTTAGGATTAGGGTTAGCCCTGGCCAGCTAACCAACAATGACAACTGCAACAAAAAATAGCAGGGCGTTGTGGCAGGTGCCTGTAGTCCCAGCTGCTTGGGAGACTGAGGCAAGAGAATCGCTTGAGCCCAAGAGTTTGAGGTTTCTCTGAGCTGTGACTCCATGACACTCTACCGAGGAGAACACAGTGAAAATGTCTCAAAAAAATAAATAAATAATAATAACAATAATAATAAAACAGCCAGAGTCTTACTTATTTAAACTAACCTGTGATATTCTGTGCAACAGAATTTGAATCCATTAGCATGGTGCTTATTTCTCCTGAGCAAGAGATGTTAGTCTCTGATAACACACATCATGCTAAATCTAATTCTCCACAGAGGAGTGCTGTCCCTCCCCCAGATGCGTGAGCTAGCCAGTCTAAAATAAATAGAAACTTTTATGACTAGCCACATTGTTTCCCCTTCTAAACAAACCTACTGGAAAGAACACCCATTACTGCCATATTTGTTAATGGTAGATTGCCATCATTAAAACCAACAAGGTTTAAACCTTTCAAGCATTGGGAGTTTAGAATCTGGGGAATCAGGATGGGGGTTGGAGGAGGTGTTGTTTTACAAAAGAGTATAGAAGGAGTCTCCATCTAATTAAAGAACAAACTTCCCAACCTTTAGCAATCTACAATCACCTTGTGAGAACAGCAAAATGAAAAATATATATGATATAATATACATTTATATAGAAATATATATTCACATATAAATATATATTTATATATAATTATATATTATAATATATATATTATAATTTATATATAAATTTGAAATCAACCAGCATGATATTTTCACAGCAAGAAGAAAAATGGAAACCCTGGCTCAACCATCCGCGGCTGAGATCCTCATCTTGGGCAATGGGTGATGCATCCCCAGAGTCCATGTGATCTCTGTGGCGTGATACAGGCCAGCAGTGGCCACCCCAGCAGCTGCTCTGAAGCGGCAGTCCTCTGACATCCCCCAGCACTCACCCTCCTCATCCTCTAGGAACTGCATTGGATAAGACACTGACTCCATGCTGTGTCATCAACCTTGCTGTGTGTCCTTTCCTCCGTATTGTAAATATTCCCTCTCCTTAGCTGAGACCTTTCATTTTAAAGTGCTTGGAGCCAGACAGCCTTCCAGTGTCAAAGATCTGGAGTGCTCAGAGAAGCCACCAGCTCCCACGAAACAAGGGTGGTCATGGTCTGATTTTGAAAAGTCCTAGACTCTTACCTTAAGAAGCCCTCAGAGCCTAGGAGAATGGAGTTGCCACGTGGCATTAAAACAGTGATTGTCCCGTGCTGTTACACCACTATTTGCTCTGTGGTTCACTCGCCTGTGAAATGCTACCCACCCAAGAGCACAGCCGTAGCAAATCTGTGCAAAGCTGAGCTGCCCAGGAAGCATAGAAAGCCATTTTTCTTGAAAGCCATGTCTGAAGTATTCATCAAAACCCTGTTATGAATCTTTTAAGCATCACAAAACTATTTTAATGTTACATACAGAATAGCTAGTGTTAAGAGTTGAAAAAGTGAATGTACCCAGTCAGGCATTGCTCCATTAAATCAGTTACAGGATACTTGACTATCACTTTTTATTTTATTTTATTTATTTATTTATTTATTTATTTATTTATTTATTTATTTGAGACACAGTCTCACTATGTTGCCCTTGGTAGAGTGCTGTAGCGTCACAGCTCACAGCAACCTCAAACTCTTGGGCTTAAGTGATTCTCTTGCCTCAGCCTCCCAAGTAGCTGGGACTAAAGGCGCCCACCACAACGCCCGGCTATTTTTGTTGTTGCTGTTGTTGTTTGTTGTTGTTGTTGTTGTCGTTGTTGTTTAGCTGCCCCAGGCCGGGTTTGAACCCACTAGGCTGGGTGTATGTGGCCAGCGCCCTACCCACTGAGCTATGGGCACTGCCCAACTATCACTTACTTTAACCAAATAAAATGGCCAACTTCAAAAACTGATAACCATGGTAAAATGAAGATGACAAGCATTTCATACTTGAATAATCTAAAATCTGTACCCAAAGAGAAGATCAGGAGGTTTTTACCAATATTAACTTTCTATCCTTTCCTTAGAGGATTGTTCAAATAGCTGAAGGCCTGAACATGTGATATGCTATTAGCACATGAAAAAGAGGGTTATTTGTTGTTTAACCTGCACAGTTAAGAATTCTACATTTCCTTTTTTTTATGAGTAAGGTGTAGCGCAGTGTTTTTCAACCTTTTTATCTCACAACACACTTGAACCTATAGTTAAATTTCCATGGCACGAATAAGTGATGTTGATAAAAAATAAAATAAAAAAGAGTTAAAAAGAAAAGAATATACTTAACTGTGCTTTGAACTTCTTTTGAAGATAATTTAATTAATGATCATTAAAATTTTTCAAGACACACCTAAGATGTAGGGTGCTGGCCCCATATACCAAGGGTGGTGGGTTCAAACCCAGCCCCGCCGAACTGCAACAAAAAAATAGCCGGGCAGTGTGGCAGGTGCCTGTAGTCCCAGCTGCTCGGGAGGCTGAGGCAAGAGAATCACCTAAACCCAGGAGTTGGAGGTTGCTATGAGCTGTGATGCCACAGCACTCTACCCAGGGCGATAAAGTGAGACTGTCTCTACAAAAAAGAAAGAAAGAAAGAAAGAAAGAAAGAAAGAAAGAAGGAAGGAAGGAAGGAAGGAAGGAAGGAAGGAAGGAAGGAAGGAAGGAAGGAAGGAAGGAAGAAAGAAAGAAAGAAAGAAAGAAAGAAAGAAAGAAAGAAAGAAAGAAAGAAAGAAAGAAAGAAA
>CAUYPK010022848.1:0-19864 GCA_963574355.1 Loris lydekkerianus
AGGTTTGGGCGGCACCAAGCCAAGGAGTTTGAGGTTGCTATGAGCTGTGACGTCACAGCACTCTACCCAGGGCAACAGCTCAAGGCTCCAGTGTGCCAAAACCGTCTCACTCTGCCCCTAAGGATTAAGGCTGTAAGGCAGTTCAGTCCCCGCCTTTAGGCTGCTCAGTCACTAGGTTACTTTATCCCACCCGATCCTTGTTCTGGGACCCTGAGGGCGGAGCTTGCCGGAGCAGTTTTTTCACACAATGGCTTCCTGTGCCCAGCTCAGTGGCTCATTGTGGGGTCCCTGACAATGCCCAACGTTCTCCACACTCCTGCTCAAGCTCTCCCCAAGGCAGTTCAACTGAGCGCCAAGTCCAAGAACACCAAAACAGTTCACAGGTAAGGCCTTTCCGGTTCGCAGTCTCACTGCTGCTTGTACTCACGGTTGCCAGCATGATTAGGTCTATCGAACACACGGAGCCACCTTCCAGTTTTCCACTGTTTTTGTCCTCCTCCTGGGGTCCAGAAGTCCCTTGCTGGCTCCCTGTATCCTGAAAGGGATGATCATAGGCAGATCCCACCGGCCAGAGATGTCTGGAGTCTTGTCTCCCCAGACTTGCCGTGCCCAGTTGCAGAGAAGCTGTTAACTCGGCCACCATCTTTAATATCCGGCAACCAGAACTCAGATCCCTTGGTCCCTAATGCACCCTTCCAGATACTAATGGCTTTCCTTTCATCTGTGCACTGGTGAGGTAGTCAACAGAAAGACACTGTGACTCAGAGTGAGGTGATGTGTTCATAGTGACAGAGAAGGGTCACCAACAGGCCCCAAATCAGTGTCTGGCTAACTACCCTGAGCTCTTTAAGGAAGGGCTGACTTTTAATACATAATCCAGGCTCTAACTGGATTTTAATAGACATAATCCAGGCTTCTAACTGTGGCAGGAAATTCCTTTTGTCTCTGTCTAGAAAAAACAAGAAAAAATTAAAAAAGCAGCCATAATCATCCAGGCCTGGTGGCGTGGCACCCTGGTGCGTCGGACACTGCTGCACATGGCTCTCAGGGCCTGGATAATTCAGTGCTGGTGGAAGATGACACGGCTGAGGATGCTGGAGAAGAAGCGGCGGGCTGCTCTAGTCACTTACATAACCAGAGAGAGAGCAGTGATCAAGCTGCAGTCTTTGGTTCGCATGTGGCGCATCCACTGGCGTTACTGCCAGGTGCTCAATGCCCTCTACGTCATCCAGTGCCACTGGCAACGCCACAACTGCCAGACCTGTGCTCTCCTCCGGGGCCACTGTATGGTCACAGCCACTCACCTGCAGTTCCACATTGAGATAGCCAACTCCTAAGGGCTGCCAAGAAGGGACACTGTGTCTCTTGTCCCCAATAAAGGTCTAACCTGGTTGGTGTGTCTCATGATGTCCTTCAACTAATGGGAATCTTAAGATTTGAGTCTTGTTGTTCCTCCTTTTCTCCCTGGGAAAGAATTTCAATGAGGTTTGCCCCCTGTGTCCATGGACCAGCTTTGGCCTGACAATGACCATTTGCCACTCAGTGTCAAAACAGAAACTGGAGTCCCAGTCTGCCCTGGTAAGATAAAACCAGAAGTTCCGGTTCCCAACCCTAGCCCCAGTTCCATTCCTTTCTTCTCACCCACGGCTCTGGGAGGCAAATAGGCTGCATCTTCTTGAAGACTCTAGGCACCTCCACATACAAGGATAGACTGTGAGGCTCAGCTCTGTCAGCCTGGGGTCAGGGGCAGCTGAGGTCTGAGATGCCTCCATCTCCTCTTGGGCAAGCACCTATAGGGAGCGCCAGTATTTGGCTGATTCTCTTGGGAGCAATGCAGCCCTGGTGAAGGAGAGGAGGCTGGCCTTAGTGGTGGGCGCTCTGGGAGTGGCATACGAATGAGTATGGGGCATACGAATGGTAACTCTGGGAACCAGTAGAAAACAGAAGTTCACAGTACCCCAACTCTACAATTCCTTCACCAGAATTCCTCTCCCCGAGAGCTGTGTAGTGGTACTCTGATATTGCCCCCACCTTGACTCTTACCTTACTCAATTCTTAGTGATTTTGTCATTGGCCAAGATGACCCTACCAATCTCCTTAGTTCTTACCTTAGATGAACTTTTTCTTCTCCCCACTCAGCCACTCTTTCTCACAGTCGTACTAAATAGAGCTGTTCCATAGAACTTTCTGTGATGATGGAAATGTTCTCTACCTGTGCCATTTGATATGGTGGCCACTAGCCACATATTGGTATAGAGCACCTGAAACATGCCTAGTGCATCTGAGAACTTGAATTTTTAATTTTATTTAAATTTAAATAACTACTGGACAATGAGGCTCCAGACCTCACCATCACCAATAATTGCACTGTTGCTCAAATTGCTTTTGCTAGTGGTCCATCCATTGATTGTGTTCTTCCTTCCTTCTAGTTCACCTTTTCAATAACCCCAACAGAATATTTCTTCAGCTATGATAAGATCTTCTAAGCAGCAGTTCTCAACCTGTGGGTCACAACCCCTTTGGACTGTATTAAAGGGTTGCAGCATTAGGAAGGTTGAGAACCACTGAAAGTCTTGATTATAACAATTACTTTTACAGCTGTCACCCCTAACATGCCCTTGCCTCTTTCTTTACCCAGTTCAGAGTCTGTGGTTAATTATTATAATCTTTACCATGTACAACTTCATCCCTTCGCCCACACTTCCTCTGCAAATATGTATGAGACGAAATGAACCATCTCCCTGTTCTGTGCCTGCAGAATAACAAAGCTGAAAGGAAACAAACCACCATGAGGCATGGTCTCAGTTTATATTCATGACTACATATCTAAACATGACAAATTTTCCAATAAATTTCTCTGGTACGTATACATTATCCATTTTCTGAGTTAAATAATTCACATCACTCCCTCTCCCAATGTTTGTTATTAGGCTGACATTTCTGGTGTGAAAAACAGGACCTGAAAAAGATCACTATCAGAAGGAATCAATATTCTTAGAACTAGTGTACAGTATTCAGTGGAGTCCTTTGAGCTCTCTGCCACCAATGTTTACCTCTTCAGCCCTGATGGATCTTCTCTTAAGTTGAGCCTCTCTTTTTTTAGTAAAGGTTTTTTGAAATTATTTGGGATCTGGTTTGGATAAGGCCACCTTAATAAAGGACCATACATCCTCCTTGGAGGGTAACAGATTTTTTCATTTTTCCTGGTAAGTTCCTTCTAGTATAAAAACATGTCTTTCTGCATTGAGTACTTATGGTTTCTACAGAATTTACATTCAGCCTGGGAGATACGTCTTTTCTGGTTTGCATGTCCACCTAAGTTAAATTTTTTGTGTACACTCTTTATTGTCTTTTTTTTTTTTTAATTTGGTTTACCTCTTTTCCCTTGCTTGTTTCTAAAAATCGTCCAAAAGCAAGAATAAATGGATGGTTATTAAATGTCACCAGATGGTTGCCACCATCTAAAACACACATCTAAACTCCTGACGTTCCCTAACAGAATTTACACAAAGCCTTTTCTTTGCTCTCAAAAGGTTAATAAGAACTAGAATGGGATTCTCAAATAGTAAGGCATGCCAGGTTTTCTGGAACTCAGGCTGGCTGCATATTATCATGGCCTGTTCGTGTGCACATTTTGACATAGAAGGGCAAAATTGGATTAGAGAAAATTCAGATCTCAAATGGTTATTATTTGAAAAACCTCCGACTATAATGTTAACATGTAGAGTCTTTGAAGTTTTCATTCTATTTTTAATTTCTGCCTATTTGGAATCTGCTGACTTTCCTACTGGTAATGAGATAAAACTCATTCTTTGTGGCATTCCAGCCACAATAAAAAGTCTTTTTAAAAGGGCTTTCAAATTAATGGCTTTAAAAATTACAATAGTTCCATGATAACCAACAATCTAGACACCTTTTAGAAATATAAATTTAGGTTTGCCTGAATTTTAACAATTGCATATGGTATTGGAATACTTAATTTAAACATTAATAATCTAAAAGAAAAAATAGAACTAGATAAATGTTTATAAAAGTTAGGCTGTCACATCAAACAGGTCAAAATTTTGAGTTCAGAGCAATAATATATGGTATCTCTGTCTCATATAAATTTTGCTTTTTTTGCCACACAGAGGCCAAAAAGAAAAAATCAGAAGAAAAAAACCCACTCAAAGTCTTTTCTGCCTGCATTTGCTAATCAAGCAAACCAGACCAACAAACAAAAGACAGATTTGTTACTAGTTCCAGGCTACTTGGAGATTTTATTTCTCTTATTGGATTCATTCCATCCTAGCTAAAAGGTAAACATTAAAAATTCAACCCTAAACTCATTTGAAATTTTTAAAAAAGGAAAAAGAGGGGTGGAAATGAAAGATGTTTTTAAAAATCAAACTGTCATGGAAAAGGCTTTACCCCAAATTTTGGTCCATAACTTTCATTAGATTACCTACTGGGGTAAATAAAGTTTAGCCATGTGAACATGTTCCAATTTGTTAGAAATATAATTTGGATCCAACTATCTTTCATAAACCAGTGAGCTTGTATTACCTCGTGACTAAAATTGTTTTTTGTTTTTTTTGTTTGTTTGTTTTTTTCTTTTTGATACTGAGTTTCACTCTGCCACCCTGGGTGGAGTGCCCATGGTATCATAGCTCATAACAACCTCAAACTCTTGGGTTCAAAGGATCCTCTTGCCTCAGCCTCCTGAATAGCTGGGGCTACAGGCACCCACAACACCTGGCTAGTTTTTCTATTTTTGGTAGAGACAGGGTCTTGCTCTGGCTCCCAATTAATCCAAATGCCTTTTACTTGATGTGATTTACATAAATCTTAAGTAGGCTAGTTTTAAAATTACTGGTAAAAAAATTTTTTTTAATTGCCAGCATACATTTTTCCTGGGTTTACGAGTCAGACAGTTTTATATTTATTTCCACTAAGGGTTTTAAGGTGTCAGGGTTTGGCACAGGAGCAATAAAGCTATAAAACCAACCTAAAACAGAGTGAGCTTCCTTTGTGTAATTTTTTTCATAAGTAAGATGAATTTAATTTTGTTAGTTTAAAAACAGCTGCATCATCTGAGTTAGTGGCAAAATGCCCATATATTTAACTTTAAGGTTTCTACTTAGTTGATTGAACACTTGCTATTCACAAGTTATAAAAATAGTCAACAAGAAAATAACTTGAAATGATGACCAGCTTCATCTAATATCTCATTTATCATAAGTAAACCAGGAAAACTATTTTTAAAAAATAGGTAAATGTAAATTAGATAAATACTTATAAATAAACTTTTTATGTAATTTGAAATTTTTTGAGTATTTTTCAATTTTTTTCAGATTAATATGATATTTCAAATTAACATGAGGGTACAATTTTTAGGTTACATTATTCTCACTTACGGGGTAAAGTTCCATTTGTAGAAAAGCCTCTCACCCAGGGGGCATGTTATACACTCTCACAATATGCATCTTAGATGAGATCCCTCTTCACATTCTCCCTCCTTCTGCCAAACGTCCTCCTCCCTCCCTCCTCCCACTTCCCTCTACCACCAAACTGGATTATATTAGTGTTTTATTGTTCTTATGAGCATGTAATTGTTTATATATTGATTTCACATTAGTTTGGAGCACATTGGATATTTATTTTTCCACTTTTACAATATGTGTTTCAACTCAATATGTGAAACATATTTCAACTCCATCCAGGTAAATGTAAAAGATGTAAACTCTCCATCTTTTTTAATGGCTGAATAATATTCCATGGTATACCACACCACAGTTTATTGATCCATTCATGGGTTGTGCACTTAGGTTGCTTCCACAACTTGACAATTATGAATTGATAAACATAAACATAATAAACACAATAAACTGCAATAAACATTCTGGTGCAAATGTCTTTGTGGTAAAATGATTTTTGTTCTTCTGGGTAGATACCTAGTAATGGGATTGAAGGGCCAAATGGAAGATCTAATTTTAGATCTTTGAGGATTCTCCATACTTTTGTCCAAAAATGCCGTATTAGTTTGCAATCCCACCTGCAGTGTAGAAGTGTTCCCTTCTTTCCAAATGCACACCAGCATCTGGTGTTTTGGGACTTTGTGATGTAGGCTTAATCTTGCTGGGGGTAGGTGATATCTTAGAGTGGTTTTGATTTGCATTTCTCTGATGATTAAAGACGAGCATTTTTTCATGTGTTTGTTAGCCATTCATCTGCCATCCTCAGAGAACTTTCTGTTCAAATCTCTTGCCCACTTACAGAGAGGGTTGTTTTCACTTTTCTTATTATTTAATTTGAGTTCTCTGTAGCTTCTAGTTATCAGGCCTTTTTCAGATTCATAACATGCAAAAATCTTCTCCCACTCTGAAGGCTGTCTGTTTGCTTTGTTTGTGATATCCTTAGTTGTACAAAAGCTTTTTAGCTTGATCAGGTCCTAGTTATTTATTTTTGGTGTTGCTGTAATTGCTGCGGGGGTGGGGGACCTTCCTCATAAAGCTTTTTCCCAGGCCAATATTTTCAAGTGTTTTCCCCACACTCTCTTCTAGAATTTGTATTGTTCTGTGTTTCAAATTTAAATTTTTATTCAACAAGAATCAATTTTTGTCAATGGTGAGAGGTGCGGGTCCAGTTTCAGTCTCCTACATGTGAATAACAAGTTCTCCCAGCACCATTTGTTAAATAAGGATTCTTCCCCCATTGCTGTTTTTGTTAGGCTTACCAAAGATTAAATGCAATACGTGGCAGGGTTCATCTCTAGATTCTCTATCTATTCCATAAATCTATCTCTCTATTTTTGTTCCACTACCACGCTGTTTTGATCACTATAGCCTTGTAATATAACTGGAAATCTGGCAACATGATGCCTCCAGATTTTTTTCTTTTTTGAGACAGAGTCTCACTATGTTGCCCTTGGTAGAGTGCCCTGGTGTCACAGCTCACAGCAACCTCCAAATCCTAGGCTTAAGTGATTCTCTTGCCTCAGCCTCCCAAGTAGCTGGGACTACAGGTGTCTGCCACAATGCCCAACTATTTTTTGTTGCAGTTGTCATTGTTATTTAGCTGGCCTGGGCTGGGTTTGAACCTGCCAGCCTCAGTACATGTGGCCAGTCCCATAACCACTATGCTAATAGGCGCTAAGCCTCCAGATTTGTTTTTATTTCCAAGAACCGTAATTGCTATTTGGGTTTTTTTCTAATTCCATATGAACCAAAATACCATTTTTTCAAATTCTTTAAATTATGACATTGGTGCTTTGATGGGGATTGCAGTAAATGTATAGATTGCTTTGGGTAATATGGACATTTTAACAGTGTTGATTCTTCCCAGCCATGAGCATAGTACATTCTTCCATTTGTTGACATCTTCGGCTATTTCCTTTCTCAAAGTTTCATAATTCTCTTTATAGATGTCTTTCACATCTTTTATTAGATATAGTCCCAGTTATTCCATCTTCTTTGGTGCTATTGTACAAGAAATAGAGTCTTTGGTTTTATTCTTGGGTTGACAATTGTTGGCATATACAAAGGCTACTGATTTGTGAGTATTGATTTTTTATCCTGAGACACTGATCAGGATATTCCTTGATCACTTCTAAGAACTTTGTAGTTGAGTTCCTGGGGTTTTCTAAGTATAAGATCATGTCATCTATGAAGAGAGAGTTTGATCTCCTCTGTCCCCATTTGGATTCCTTTGATCTCCTTCTCTTGCCTGATTATGATGGCTAGGACTTCCAACACTATGTTAAATAGCAGTGGAGACAGTGGGCATCCTTTTCCAGATTTGAGTGGGAATGCTTTCAGTTTTACTCCATTCAATATGACTGTGGGTTTGCTGTAGATGGCCTCTATCAGTTTAAGGAATGTTCCATATAGGCCTATTTTCTTGAGTGTTTGTATCATGAAAGGATGCTTGATATTATCAAAAGCCTTTTCCGCATCAGTTGAAAGAACCATATGGTTTTTGTTTTTGATTCTATTTATGTGGTATATTAGATTTATAGATTTGTGTATGTTGAATCAACCTTATGTCTCTGGGATAAAAATGTGTCTCTGAGATAAAACTCAATCATGGTTTATAACCTAATTAATGTATTGTTGTATTCTTTTTGCTAATATCTTGTTGAATATTTTTGCATCAATATTCATTAATGACATTGGTCTATCATTTTCTTTTTTTGTTGGGTCCTTTCCTGGTTTGGGGATATTTGCTTCATAGAATGTATTGGGGAAGATTCCTTCTTTCTCTGTATTTTGGAAAAGTTTATGCATTATAGGAACTAGTACCACTTTGAAGATGTGATAGAATTCTGATGTAAAACCATCTGGTTGAGGGCTTTTATTTTGGGGGAGATTTTGTATAACTGATGCTATTTCAGTAATTGATATTGGTCTATTCAAGATTTCTAAATCTTTCTGGCTGAGTTTTGGCAGGCATTGTGCTTCCAGATATTGGTCCATCTCCTTGACATTTTCATATTTCTGGAAATAGAGATTTTTTTGTAGTAATTGTTGAGAATCTTTTGTATTTCCATGGCATCTAACATTTTCCCCTTTATCATTTCTGAGTATAGTTATTAGAGATCTTATTTTTTTATTTCTGGTTAGTCTAGCCAAGGGTTTATCATTTTATTAATCTTTTCAAAGAACCAACTTTTTGTTTTCACTGATCTGCTGAATAATTCTTTTGTTTTTCATTTTATTTAGTTCTGTTATAATTTTGGTTATTTCTTCTATTGGGTTTGAAATTAAATTGTTCTTCCTTTTCCAGTTGCTTGAGATGGCCCATTAGGTTGCTGACTTGCTCTCTTTCTGTATTCTTTTTTTTTTTTTTTTTTTTTTTTGGACACAGAGTCTCACTTTGTCACTCTTGGTAGAGTGCTATGGTGTCATAGCTCACAGCAACCTCAAACTCTTGAGCTCAAACAATTCTCTTGTCTCAGCCTCCCAAGTAGCTGGGACTACAAGCACCCACCACAATGCCCAGCTATTTCTAGAGACGAGGTACCACTCTGGCTCAGGCTGGTCTCGAACCTGTGAGCTCAGGCAATCCACCTGCCTTGGCCTCCCAGAGTGCTAGGATTACAGGCATGAGCCACCACTCACATCCCTCTTTCCATTTTCTTGATGAAGGCATCTAATGCTATAAATTTCCCTCTAAAAACTGTCTTTCCAGTATCCCACAGGTTTTGATAGTTTGTGATAAACTTCATCATTGTTTTGTTCCAGAAATCTAATGATGTCCTTCTTGATCTCATCTATGACCCAGCTATCATTCAGCATAAAGTTATTCAGTTTCCATGATCTTATTTGAGTATGAAGATTTTTGTTGCTGTTGAGTTCAACTTTTATTCCATGAGGGTCTGAGAAGATACAGGGGATAATTTCTATTCTTTTGAATTTGTTGAGGTTAGCCTTGTGACCTCGGATATGATCAATTTTGGAAGATGTTCTGTGGGCTGATGAGAAGAGTGTGTATTCAGTTTTCTTAGGATAAAGTCTTCTATAAATGTCTGTTAATTCCATTTGTTCTAGGGTCTTGTTTAAGTCAGTTATCTCTTTGTTTAGTTTCTGCTTGGAGGATCTGTTTAGTACTACCAATGGAGTGTTAAAATCTCCAATTACTATAGTGTGGGACGATGTCATATTGTTCAGATCAGTTAGGGTTTGTTTTATATATCGAGAAGCATTCAGATAGGTTGCATAGATATTAACTATCGAAATCTCTTCATATTGTGTGTTTCCCTTGACCAATATGTAGTGTCCATCTTTGTCTTTCATTATTTTTGTTGGTTAGAATCCAATTCTATCTGCACACAAGATTGCAACCTCTGCTTTTTTCTGCTTTCCATTTGCCTGGAATACTGTTGCCCGTCCCTTCACTGAGTCTTGTTTTATCCTTTGAAGTAAGGTGAATTCTTGTAGGCAAGAAATATCTTCCCTGAGTTTTTGTATCCTGTCAGCCTGTCTATCCCTCTTTAAAGAAGAGTTCAAACCATTCACATTAATTGAGAGAATTGATAGATGTGGCAGAGCTTTTGTCATCTTCTTTTTCAGAAGTCCAGAGCTTAATTGTATGTCTCTCACCATTGTGGAAGCTAAGCTTTATTCTTTAATTTCTGGGTAGGTTTACTTTGGTGGTGTACCCTCCTATTACTTGTTATGAAGAATGAGTATTTCCTGTAGAGCTGGTCGAGTCATGGCAAAATTTCTTAGCATGGATGTCAGGGAAGTATTTGATTTCTCCATCTTAAATCAAACTCAGTTTAGCAGGGTATAGGATCCTGGGCTGGAAATTGTTTTGTTTAAAAAGCTTGAACATCAATGACCATCCTTTTTTGGCTTGGAAAGTTTCGGCTGAAAGATCCATAGTCATGCTTATACTTCTCCCTTTGTAAGAAATACTTTTCCTACCTGATGAAGTTTCTCCTTCATATTAACATTGGCAAAATTAGTTACAATGTGTCTAGGAGATGCTTTGTTTGAATTGAGTCGTGCTGGGGTTCTGAAACCATCTACTATCTGAATTTCTGTGTCTCTTGCAATACTTGGGAAATTCTCTGCCATAATGTCTTGGAGCAGAGAATTTGTGCCTTTAGGACTATCCTCTTCTCCTTCAGGAATCCCTGTAATTTGGATGTTTGATTTCTTGGAATGATATCATGACTCTCTCAGGGAATATTCTATTCTTTTCCTCCATTTTCTGGCCTTTTCAAATGTTTGGGATAATTCAAAAGTCTTGTCTTCTTCATCTGAGATTCTTTCTTCACACTGATCAAGCTCCTCAAATACTTTTTTCAATTCCTTAAGCTCTGCTATATCTTTCATTATGTCCATATCGTTGGTAACTTTGTCTTTGAATTCATTAATTTCTTGAGAAAACTTCTGAACTATTTTTTGGTTCTCTGTTTTCATCTTTCCCTCTATTCCAATTATCTTATTTGCCATCCATATTCTAAATTCTATTTCTGACATTTCAGTGATTTCTCTGTGGATGGAATTTTCTGGTGTATTTTCTTTGATGTTTCCAGGAGGTGTTGATTTGCTCTGATTTTTCATGTTGAAAGAGTTCTTCTGCTGATTTTTCCTCATGAGTATTTTTAGCCTCTTCCTCTTTTTCTCTTTTTTAATTTTTTAATTAAATTTTTTTAGTTGAATTGATAGGTCATCCCCGATGAGTCTACCCCTCACTGTTGCAGTGCCACCACCTCACTAACAAAGGCAGACAAGTGGTAAATCCACAGCCCCAGACAGTGTCTCCAGGGGGACAAGAATCACTAGACAGTCCTGGCCCAGAGTTCCAGTCAAAATCATTCTGCCAGCACTGGCTCTGCCCACCAAATCAAGCTCATGAGGCTGCTCAGCTGACAGCACTGGCCCAGAGTTCAGGAGAGATGCTTATGTGCTAGGGACCATCCAGCCAATCAAGTGCTAAGCACCACAGCTCTGTGGATAGCATAGGCCCAAAGCTCAGACAAACTTGCTCAGGCTGCTTGCCCAATCAAGCTCAGAGGGCTGTCAATGATTTGCTCGGACACCAGGCCCTGACCACCCAATTGAACTCACAGAGCCTCTCCTGGTGGAAGCCAAAAGTCCAAATTTCACTCCAAAGCCACTTAAACCCCAGCCCTGCCCACCCAGTTGAGCTCAGACACTCCTGTATGGTGGAGGCCACAGGTCCAAAGTTCAGTCCAAAGTCACAATTAGACACCAGCCTACCCATCCAATCAAGCTCAGAGAGATATGCTTGGTGGAGGGAGCAGGTCCAAAGTGCAGTCAAAAGTCAAACTCATTTAAGCACTGGCCCTGCCCACCAAGTGAAGTTCATAAGTTGTCCTGGAGGGCAGAAAACAGATCTGCCTGAAAAATCTTGAGAAGCTGGAGATGGGTAATTCACCCTCTCCCCACCAAAGTTTGGACTGCCATGTGGCTATTCTCACACTGCAGCTCGGCAGCCCGCAGACTTCCTGAGCTTCTCAGTAAGCTCACCAAACACTCTGGACTCTACAGGGGGCAATCCTTCAGGGTGGGGAAAGGGCAATATGGGTGCTCAGGATTGCAAGAAAAATATTTGGCATTTTGTGCCAGACAGAAAGGGGGCGAGGTTCAGTGGTGGGACTTCAATAATGAAGGAGGCCTGGGACTTAGCAACTGCTCTCCTGTGGGATAAGGTAAGCAGACTTTTGAATGTTATTCACTGGAGGACTGGTCACACACCACGGAGCTCCCATTTGGGAGGAGGGGTCTCCCTCCCTCTAAGAGCTCATAATTTGAAGTCTTAAAGTTATATTAAATTATTATTATTATTATTTATTTTTTAGAGACAGAGACTCACTTTTTCACCCTCAGTAGAGTGCCATGGCATCACAGCTCACAGCAACCTCCAACTCTTGGGCTTAGGAGATTCTCTTGCCTCAGCCTCCCGAGTAGCTGAGAGCAGTGGCACCCGCCACATGCCCAGCTATTTTCTGTTGCAGTTTGGCTGGGGCTGGGTTTGAACCCGCCACCCTCAGTATATGGTGCTGGCACCCTACTCACTGAGCCACAGGTGCTGCCAAAAAAAAGGGATTTTTTTTATATAGTCTCACTTTGTCACCCTCAGTAGAGTGCTGTGGCATCATAGTTCATAACAACCTTAAACTCTTGGGCTCAAGCAATTCTCTTACCTCAGCCTCCCAAGTAGCTGGGACTACAGGGGCCCACCATGACACCCAGCTATTTTTAGAGACAAGTTCTTGCTCTGGCTCAGGTTGGCCTCAAACCTGTGTGCTCAGGCAATCCACCCACCTTGACCTCCCAAGTACTGTAATTACAGGCATGAGCCACTGCACCCGGCCAAGTTATGTTAAATTAAATAGTAGATACTCATTAAATGTCTGAGTCATTTTTAAATATGATCATTAAAAATGGAAACAAATTGCTAAACATACATGTAAATTTGTTCTTGGCTTCTTAAATTTTATAGAAAGACTAAATACATTTGGGTCTATTGATTTACTAAAAAATTAGTTATGGGGAAACATTTTTCTGAAAATTATAAAAATGATTCTTGTCTATAAAATGCTGATATGTGACAGATAATTCAAGATTTCTTGCTTCCTATGTTTTCACTATAATTTCAGGTTACTAAGACTTAAAAATTCTAATATATATAATGTATATATACTACTATTTATAAAATATGTGTAAGAGAAGAGCATTAAAAAGGCATACTTTTGATGAAAAAAGTATAAAATTTTTATATATAAAAAAAAATTTTGTCTAATTCAGAAGTCAATTAAAGGTTGTTTCCAAATATTAAGCAAGATAGAAAGGAACCAGTAAGTAAGAGAGAGAGATATGAAGAAAGTTATGAATATGAAGATGTCTTTTTTGATAAGGAAGGTTAAAAAGAAAAGCAAGTAATTTTGTATGAGAAAACATCTCCTATAATAAATTTTTGTCCTAAGATAAAATTACTGGTTATTTAAGAAAGAGAAAGTATGGGACAAAGCAGAAAGTCCAAGTATGTCATCAATGGTCTGAGTAGGTTGTGATAAGATTTGTGAAAAGAGAATTTATAAAAGAATTTTATGTATGATTAAGTTGGCTATAATTAGAAAGAGATTGTTTATAAGTCTTTCTAAAGATTGAGATTTGGTGATGAAAATACTTCAAATTGTATATAAAACCAGCACATTGTACCCCACAATTGCATTACTGTATACAGCTAAGATTTATTTTTTAAAAATTAAGATTTGATATTAAAAGGACTAATATTAAACTAAAAAATATGGTTTCCTACATTAGAACAAGGTTTTCTTAAACTATTGATTTGTTCTTAGCAAAAAAAAAGTTTTGTTTTTTTTTTTTTGAGACAGAGTCTTACTTTGCTGCCCTCGGTAAAATGCTGTGGCATCTTAGTTCACAGAAACCTTAAACTCTTGGGTTCAGAGGATCCTCTTGCCTCAGCCTCCCAAGCAGCTGGGACTATAGGAGCCTGCCACAACACCGGCTATTTTTTACAGAGGGGGTCTCACTCTGGCTCAGGCTTGTCTCAAACCTGTGAGCTCAGGAAATCCACCTGCCTCAGCCTCCCAAGTGCTGGGATTACAGGCATGAGCCACCACGCCCGGCTTTTAGCAAAATTCTTTAAGCTTTTTTTTTTTTTTTTTTTGTAAGATCATTAATGTCAACCTCATTAGCCAAGATAACTTGCCCAGTCCCCCAAGTCCCCAGAATTAGCCTTAGGACAGCCTTTACCCCAATGCGTGTCATGCCAACCCATAGCTCCCAGAGGCAGAAGGAAGGCATCCAATGTCTCTGACCTGGAAACCTGGTGCCTTTGCTCAGCCCTGGGAATCAATCAGACACCAGGATTGGCCATGTTCTTAATTATAAAAAGTTTTCATTTTTCATTGTGAATTCTGTTTCTTTTCCTTTCTTTCTTTCTTTATCTTTTCTTTTTTTTTTTTTTTTCTTGAGACAGAGTCTCAAGCTGTCACCCTGGGTAGAGTACCATAGTATCACAGCTCACAGCATCCTCAAACTCCTGGGCTTAAGCGATCCTCTTGCCTGAGCCTCCCAAGTAGCTGGGCCTACAGGTGCCTGCCACAGTGCCCAGCTATTTTTTGGTTATAGTTGTCATTGTTTGGCGGGCCTGGGCTGGATTTGAACCCGCCAGCTCTGGTGTAGGTGGCTGGTTCAAATTGGTTGGTTCCTATAGCCGCTTGAGCTATAGGAACCAACCAATTCTATTTCTTTAATAGTCATCATCTAAACTACTAACAGTTTCTCTTTCTTCTGAGATCTATTTAATTTTCCTAATTTCAGTTTGGAAATGCTATCTTTTTCATTTAGAATAATAATATCATTTCTTGAGATAAAATCTTTCCTTTTCAAACTTTTTAGATTTGGATCTTAGAAGTTCATTTTTGCTGTACTTTGAGGCACATGATTTGCAGGTCAGACATCACTACCTTTTGTTCTTTCTCCTTTAAAAAATATATTTTTTTTTGTTTGGACAGGGTGGTATCTCACTTCTTCAGCCAGCCTTTTTTTCGACTGCTATAATCCACCCCTGTGCCCAGTTTTAACTCTGAAACATTACGGCCAGATGCTGAAACATTTATCTTAAAAGACTAGAAAAGCAATGTTTTGCTCCAGTATGACTTGATTCTGTACACTTTGTTTTTTCTTGATGTGTCTGAATTTTTCCATGTAACCAGAAAACATTCCATGCTATTATTAAAAGCCTGTATGCCCTTGCAAAAGGTACTAACTAGTTTTCTTGTGTACATTACTCTACAATACATGATATAGTATATGCTTATAACTCTGAACACATTCTTCCTTGTCTGATTAACTGCAGCAGCTAATGAGTTGTGTTATTCAATAATAATGCACCCAAATAGCTCTTTCCTATCACTGTGTAAGTTCTTCAAATGCAGCAACTATGTCTGTTGTCTGTTCCATCATTTTTTTTTTTAATACCATACAAAGGAGACAGTGCTCATGAAAAAAAATGACAAGAAATGATAAAAATGATTATGGCAGATACTGCTTTCTCTATAGCCACTCAACTCCTTCATAAAGGTTACTCTGAAGAATAGTATTGGTCTAGACTTTCTTTAACCCACCTGGAAAGAGTTGTCAACACCTCCTGCTGTACCTGGATAAACAACTCTGATATTGTTGAAACACACACAAATAGAGGACACCTGGAAGCAAGCCCCACTGGTTTCAGGCAGTGAAGCCACCTGAAGGATACTTCTTTGAACTCTTTAGCAACCTCTTGAATCCCTGGGATCCTGAGTTAGGTCACTGTGCTAGACAGGCCTGATCACCCTGCTTGTACTAGTGGTCCTCCTGGACCTGGTGAAATGCATTCTGACTATGGCTTGTCAATGTTGCACTGATATTGTGTTGGTCAAGGTGTTATATTAGTCTGATGAGACAAACTTCCATCTCCAAATCCAGGGAGGTTGGCAGGTATATGAAACATACCAACTACATTAAAGAGGATATCTGAGTCAAAGTGGACTGCAGGACAATCCTTCAGATGGTTTTGGACCTACCCAGTTCTCCATCTTTCCCACGTGTAGTTCTCAAGAATAACTCTAGATTATTCTTGAAATGTAAGATCTGAGATAAGTAGGGACTGTCTGGAATAGCTCAGTTCCAGTCTACCTTGCCCCTCAAACAAGATGTCCTCAATGCTTTGAGACCCAGCAATTCTTTTTTCCCCAGAGTAAAAAACCTAGGGCAACCTGTTGTTTTTGGGGGGTCCCTCAGCTGCCATGCAAGTGGAACACATGCAGACATGATTCCATCTACTATGGGAAACTTTCCTGAGCCTTGAGAGACTGGATCATGGTGAATCCTAGGGTTCTGTTGTCCCTTGGTGCCTATCAGTAAGAAATAAATCTGCTTTATGTAACATATTGCATATGCATACATTCTGTCTCACTGGACTCAAACAAGCTAATAATCAGTACAGAATTAATATGCTTCACAGCTAACAAATCAGATAACATAGATAAAGCGAATTAGAAATACAAAACTTACCAAGACTAAATCATGAAGAAATAGAAAATCTGAATAGACTTATAACTAGTAAGCAGATTGAATCAGTAATCAAAAATCTCTCAACAAAGCAAGGCCCTGGACCTGATGACTGCACTGGTGAGTTCAGCCAAACATTTAAAAAACTAATTCTTTTCAAATTCTTCCAAAACATTGAAGAGAACAGAGCATTTCCAATTCATTTTCTAATGCTGAAATTGCCCTAGTACCAAAGATGATACAGGAAAAGAAAATCACAGAACAATATTCTTGATGTAAAAGTCCTCAATCAAATACTAGCAAACAGAATTCAACAGCAAATTAAATGAAATATATACCATAACAAGGTAGTATTTATTTCTGGAATGCAAGGATGGCTCATGATACAAAAATCAATGTAACAGGGTGGCCCCTGTGGCTCAGTGGGTAGGGCACCGGCCCCATATACCGAGGGTGATGGGTTCAAACCCAGCCCCAGCCAGCTAAAACAGCAGTGGCAACTGCAACAAAAATAGCTGGGCATTGTGGCAGATGCCTATAGCCTCAGGTACTCAGGAAGCTATGGCAAGAGAATCACCCTAGCCCAAGAGCTGGAGGTTGCTGCAAGCTGTGACACCATGGCACTCGACTGAGGGTGACAAAAAAAAAAAAAAAATCAATGTAACATATACCACATTAACAAAATGAAGGTGGGAAAAAAAACATAATTATCTCAATTTATGCAGAAAAAAATTGACGGAATTCAATACTCCTTCAAGATTAAAATAAAAAGTAGCCAAAAGTAAGAATAGAAGGAAATTAACTCAATATAATAAAGGCCATATGTGAAAAGCCCACAACTAATATCATACTCTACAGTGAAAAGTTGAAAGCTTTTCCTCTAAGATCATAAACAAGGCAAGGAAGGATACCTATTTTCATCACTTCTATTCAGCATGGTACTGGAAGTTTTAGGCAAAGCAATTAGGCAAGAAAAGGAAATAAAAGTATCCAAATTAGAAATGAAATGTAAAATCATCTCTGTTCATTCATAATAACACATATGATGTTATATTTAGAAACAAATATTTTACATGCAAAAAACTTAAAACTGATAAATTCATCAAAGTAGCAGAGTACAAAATCAATACACAAAAATCAGCTGCACTTCTGTACACTAATAATAAACAATCTAGAAAAGAAAGTAATTCTATTTACAATACCATCAAGAAGAATAAAATACTTAAGAGTAAACTTATTTGAGGAGGTTAAAGACCTATACTTTGAAAGTTACAAAATGTTGCTGAAATTAAAGAAGACACAAACGCATGTAAAGACATGCTGTGTACACGGCTTTATAAGACTTTATATTGTTTCAATTCAGCAAGTCTTCTGTAAAAAAAGATATTAATGAAGACTTTATATTATTAAGATATCAATACTGCTGGGCATGGTGGTTCATGTCTATAATCCTAGCACTTTGGGAGGCTGAGGTGGGTGGATTGCTTGAGCTCATGAGTTCAAGACCAGCCTGAACAAGAGCAAGAGCCTGTCTCTAAAAAATAGCCAGCTTTGTGGTGGGCATCTGTAGTCCCAGATACTCAGGAGGCTGAGGCAAGAAGATCACTTGAGCACAAGAGTTTGAGGTTGCTATGAGCTATCATGCCATGACACTCTACCCAGGGCTGCAGAGTGAGACTCTGTCTCAAAAAGAAAAAAAAAAAGGATGTCAATACTACCAAAAGGGATCTACAGATTAAATTTCCCAAAATCTCAATGGCATATTTTGTAGAAATAGAAAAATTCATTATAAATTTATATGAAATCTAAAGTGACAAAATAATTTTGAAGAAGTTGGAGATCTCGTACATTCTATTTCAAAACTTATTACAAAGCTACAGTAATCAAAATAGTATTGGCATAAAGACAGACATACAGACCAGTAGAAGAGAATAGAGCCAAGAAATACACCTTTATGGATATGGTCAATTGATTTTTAGCAAAGGTACCAAGTACTCAATAAGAAAAGGATAGTCTCTTCAACAAATGGTGCTGCAAAAAATGGATACTCACATAGAAAAGAATTAAGATGGACCCTTCTATTACTCTCATATTCAAAAAGTAACTCAAAACAGATAAAACACCTAAACATAAGATATGAAACCATAAAACATTTAGAAGAAAACAGAGAAAAGCTTCATAACATTGAATTTGGCAGTGATTTCTTAGATATGATACCAAATGCACAGGCAACAAAGAAATAAAGATAAATTGGATTATATCAAAATAAAAAATTTCTATGCATAAAAAGAAAGAAACAGAGTGAAAAAGGAATCCACAGAATAGGAGAAAAAAATTGTCTAACAAGGTATTAAAATCCAGAATTTAGGCTCTGCGCCTCTAGCACAGTGATTACAGCATCAGCCACATGCACCAAGGGTGGCAGGTTCAAACCCAGCCCGGGCCAGCTAAACAACAACAACTGCAACAAAAAAATAGCCAGGTGTAGTCCTAGCTACTTGGGAGGCTGAGGCAAGAGAATCACTTAAGCCCAAGAATTTGAAGTTGCTGTGAGATGTGGTGCCATAGCTCTACTGAGGGAGACATAGTGAGACTGTCTCAAAAAAAAAAAAAAAAAAAAAAAAAAAAACACAATTTATCAACACCTGCATACAACAACAGGATTAAAAAATAAATTTAAAATGGGCAAATATTTGAATAGATATTTCTCAAAAAAAAGATATAAACTTGCTAACAAGAATATGAAAAGATGCTCCTCATCATTAATCATTAAGGGAAGAGAACATCAAAAACACAATAAGATACCACCTCATACCCCTTAGAAAGACTACCATCAAAAAAGCAGAAATAAAAAGTATTGGTGAGGATGTCAAGACTCGAACCTTCACACACTGCTGGGGGAAATGTTAAGATGGTGCAGTTGTTTTGGAAAACAGTATGACAGCACCTCAAAAATTAAAAATAACCAGGCATGGCTACTTAGGAGGCTGAGAGGGGAGGACCACTTGAATCCAGGAGTTCTGGGCTATGGTTCACTATGCTGATCAGGTGTCCACATCAATATGGTTACCTCCCAGGAGCAGGGGGCAATCACATTGCTCAAGGAGGGGTAAACTGACTCAGGTTGAAAATGGAACAGGTGGGCTCGGCGCCTGTGGCTCAAGCGGCTAAGGCGCCAGCCACATATTCCTGAGCTGGCCGGTTCAAATCCAGCCCAGGCTCGCCAAACAACAATGATGGCTGCAACCAACAAATAGCTGAGTGTTGTGGCGGGCGCCTGTAGTCCCAACTACTTGGGAGGGGGAGGCAGGAGAATCACTTGAGCCCAG
>CAUYPK010022849.1:0-58283 GCA_963574355.1 Loris lydekkerianus
ATAAAACCTGAACTTAAAATAAAAAACTTTGCCATACACCATATCAGAGTGTACGGTCTGTTTCTTGACTTAATAATTACAGGAGCGAGTTTTACACCTACAGCAAAGCTTCTGCTCGTTCGCGTCTCTGGTCACGCAACACTGTGGTATACCATGGAATACTATTCAGCCATAAAAAGATGGAGACTTTACATCTTTTGTGTTCACCTGGATGGAGCTGGAACACATTCTTATTAGTAAAGTATCTCAAGTATGGAATGAAAAGTATCCAATATACTCAATACTATTATGCAACCAATATATAAACACTTACATACTCATTAGAATTATAAAACACAAATATAGTCTAGCAAGGGAGAGGGGATAGGAGAGAGAGGAGAGGGACAGGGAAGGGTGATTGGTGGGAGGAGGGAGGGCATTTGGTGAGATCTCACCTAATGTGCACAGTACGAAAGTATATTTCCAAATAACTAAAAGTAAATTTTAAATGCCTTACCACAAAAAATAGGTAAGTGAGGTGATATGTTAATCATTTTTAAGCATTGCACTTTGTATATCAAACCATTGCATTGTACACCATAAATGTATACAGTTATGGTTTTAATTAAAAATTATTAATAAATAAAAAAATAAATATTTCAAAGAAAATGAGGAAGAGACTGATGTGCCCTGGGTCTTGGGGGCAGGAAGCCCTCACACCCTGCTGCCCTGAGAGCGTGTCCTGAAGGAGGAGAGGGAATGCTAGGTGACAAAGCTGGCAGGGGGCCTTCCAGGCACAGGGACCTGCTTATACAAGGCTAAGAGTGATGTAGGATCAGGATCCAGGCAAGGAAGCATGACTAGTTTGGTTGGAAGAAAACGTTGTGTTAGGAAGGGTCTAGGAAAGCAGACTGCAGCCGGAGCAAGGAGAGCCTTGCTGTTATTTGTTGGTCTGGGGGGCGTGGGGGTTTCACACTGGCCAGTGAGCACTTTACTGTGGCTTCACAGACAGAAGCAAATACGTGACTTCAGGGCATTGGCAATCCAGCATCGGCCCATGCTGTGATGTGACAAAAGTTGGTACATGGTGCAGAAAATCCTGTTGAATTTTCCTAGGCAGCAGTTTTCCTACCTTGAGTTCTCTTAAGCATTAAACGTTAAAAAGAAAAGAGGAAGAAAAATTAAGATGTTTGGATGAGAAAGAAGGCAAGGGAATTCCCAGAGTTCTTAACTGAAGTGGAGAAGTGAGTTGGCCAGGAGGTAGAGGGAGCTTGTTCCAGATGGTAGGAGTGGTGTCTATTGATTAATCACTAATTAAACATTCCGATGAACACAATAAGAGAACATTTGAAGCTCTGGGCTGAAAGGGTTACTTAAAGCTAACTTCAGCTAAAAGAGCTGGCCCTGTTCCAGGTAAGGAATTACATTTCATGAAAGCGATACTATGCTTTTTCCCTTTCAGAATGAGCGATTGCTATTTTGGGGAAGCCGACAAAGAGAAGTGACTCCATCAGGCCAGCCTACTGCTTTGTTCTTCAATTACAAACCTTCTGTTCTGGAAATTTGTAAGGGAAGAATTATAATTAGTGACCAAACATATGAAGAAATGCTCAAACTCACTTCCAAACAAAACCATGCAAATGAAAAATATCAGGCAAAAAATCACTTTATGCTCATTAACTTTGCCAAAACCGTGGTAATAGTAAAAGTTGGCAAGAGCGGTGGTGACAAATATTGGAAAGAATTCATGCAACAAAGTTACGGCAACCAGATTCTGTGTATCAGACGCTATGAAAGGCACCAATGTGCAGAATAACGAAAATCTTCGTTCTCTTTCCAAGAATGTTGTTCCAGGAGTTTTCTAAAAAAAAAAATCTCCATTTCTGCCCTGTCATAAATGTGTTTCTCCAAACAAAGACCTGCACTAAACGTGTAGCATAAAGAAGGGTAATTGCAACATCATTAATTTAAATAATTAAAGTGTTTTTAATTAAAACATAATTATGTGAAAAACCGAAAATCACACAATTGTCCAATGATATACAAATGCTTGTTAAATTATTACATTATTGCATTATTATATTTCATTTGTCAATAGAATAGGTTATGGTTGCAGTAACAAATAATTCTAGAAATTGCAGTCCCCTAACACACTATGACCTATCTCTTGCTCCTGAACAACTCACTAGAGAATCTTTTTATAGTGAATGAGGAATCCAGGAGACTTAACTTTGTGATGTCGCCATCTCAATACCTGCTTTCCAGGAGGAGAAGGGAGGAAGCATGGAAAGCCTACAGCCACTCTTAACTCCTCTGACCAGAAGTGCCATCACCTCTGCTCACAACCCACAGGGCAAAATTAGGGAGCCTCAACCTGGCTGCTCCTTACATCTGTTTCCTATTTTATGAGTGGATTATTTGTTTTTACTATTGAGTTTTGAGAGTTATTTTACTTCCTTCATATATATATATGCCAGATTTGCCAATACTGTCTCCTACTCCATGGCTTGTCCTTTTATCAAGTTCTTATTCAGAGTATATGTTTTTAATTTTGAAAAAGTCTAACTTATCAGTTTTTTCTTTTATGGATTTTGTTTTTATCGTCAAATCTAAGAACTCTTCGTGTAGCCCTAGATCTTAAAGAGTTTCTCCTTGTTTTTTTCCACCAAAGAGTTATAGTTTTATGTTTTAATCTTATGTCTGTGACCCACTCTGAGTTAAATTTTGTGTAAGATGTGAGAATTAGTTTGTAGTTCATTTATTTGCCTATGATGTCCAGCTGTTCCAGCACCATTTGTTGAAAATGCCATCTTTCCTTTATTGAATCACGTTTCCACCTTTGTCAAAGCCAGTTAAGCATATTTCCTGTGGATCTCTACTTGGTCCCACTGATGTGTGTCTGCTCTTTTAACATGTGAGGTGCATGCTCCACCACGGAGCTACACCCGACCTTTCTGATTCCTCCCATTTTACTCATTTAGAAAATTGTTTTAGCTTTTCTAGCTCCTTCTCATTTCCATATACATTTTAGAAGAAGCTTACCTACACTTACAGAACATCTTGGTGGGATCTTGATAGGAATTGTGTTAAAACTGTATATTAATTTGAAGAGAACTAACATCTTTACTATGTTGAACTTTCAATCCATGAACGTTAGGTATCTCTCCATTTATTCAGATCAGCTTTAATTACTTTAATCAGCATTGTTTAGTTTTTAGCATATAAGTCCTGCCCATGTTTTATTAGATTTACACCTAAATATTTCATTTTTGGAATTGTTGTAAATGATGTTATATTTTAACTTGAGCGTTTATGTGTTCATTGATACTAGGTAAACATATAATTAATTTTTGCAATTTTGCTGAAATCATTTATTCTAGGAGTTCTGTGTGTGTATGTGTGTGTGCATGTAAATTATTTGGGATTTTTTACATAAATAATGGTATCATCTACAGATAAGGATTGTTTTATTTCTTCTTTTGTAACTGTAAGCTTTTCATTTGACTTACTGCTCTGGCTAGAACTTCTAACGCTATATTAAATATGGGTGCTGGGAATGCACATCTTGGCCCGATTTCCAATATTAAAGGAAAAGCATTTAATATTAGCTGTAGGGTTTTTTGCTTCCCTTCCCTCTCTCCCTCCCTCTCTCCCTTCCTTCCTTTCAACTTTATCAAGTTGACAAAGTTTTATTTCTATTTTGCCAAGAGTATCATGAAAGGGTGTTGAATTTTGTCTAATGTTTTTGCACACCAATTGATATGATCATGTGCAACATTACAATGACCTTCTGTCATGAATACCTAGAGTTAATGTAAACTTCACAGGTCTATAGCACAGTTCCAAATCAGATTGCCCTTACTTCACATTGCACCAACAAGCTCTGGGTTTCCCAGGCCACCAGTTTTGACCAATTTGCTATACCTTTTGGGGTTTCCAATATTCCCTGAGGTTTGATAAGTCACTAGTATAACTCAAAGAACTCAAGAAAGTGCTATACTTTGATTAACGTTTTATTATAGAAGACACATATTAGGACCAGCCAAAAGAAGAGCCCTACAAGGCAAGGTCTGGGAAGGTTCTTACCACAGAGCTTCTGTGTCCTCAACCCAGGGAATCAGGATGTCTTACTGTCTTGGCACATCAGTATGTTCACTAACCAAGAAGTTCATCCAAGCTTTGGTGTATAGACTTTTTATTGGTGTCTCATTATGTAAGCATGATTGGTGGTGTTATTTGCCAGGGGACTCAATTCAATCACCAGCCTCCCTGGAGGTTGGGCTGTATATCACATAGCTTGGAGCTCCAACCCTCTAACCACATGGTTGGTCTTTCTGGCATGGCCAGCCACTATCCTGAAACTAGGAGCTCACCATGGTTTACCACATTAGCATAAGTTCAGGCCTGGTCCCACAATGAATAACCAAGACATTCTTATCTCTGGGTATAGAAGCTCTCTTCCACGAACCAGGGGCAAAGACCAGACACGTTTTTTTATTATACATCCTGTAATTTTCTTCTTAGCCATTTAATGTTGTCATGCTAATATTTATTAATTTTCAAAAAGGGAAACGCCTTTTATTCCTAGATTAAAGCCTATTTGGTCATGGTATTTTTTTTATATACTACTAAATTCTGTTTGCTAATATTTTGTTAAGAATGTTTTCTTCTATAGTGATGAAGAATATTGGTATGTAACTTTCCTTTTTGGTATTCTCTTTGTCTTTTGAAACCAGGATAATATTAGCTTCATAAAATAAATTAGGAAGTGACATCTCCTCACCTATTTTCTGGAACACATTGTGTAGAATCGATATTTCTTTTCTTTTTTTTTTAATGTTTATTTTCCATAAACTTTCTGTAGAATCTGTAGTAAAATAATGTATTTCGAGAGATATTTTTAAATTATAAATTCAATGTCCATAATAATTATAGGGCCATTCAAATGATCTATTTCATAATGGATGAGTTCTGGTAGTTTTTATTTTTGAGGAATTGGTCCATTTCATCAAATTGTCAAATTTCTGTGTGTAGAATTATTCATGGTATTCCTTTATTCTGTTTATATTTTTGAGGTTTATAGTTGTATACCATGTTTTATTAGTGATACTGGTAATTTATATCTTCTCTCTTTTATCTTTTCTGGTCTTGCTAGCCGTTTGCTAATTTTGTTGATCTTTTCAAATAACCAGCTCTGTTTCTTTTCCCCATTATTACTCTGTTGTTAGTTTCATTAATTTCTATTGTTCTTTCTTCTTCTTCTTTTTTTTTTTTTTAAAAGACAGAGTCTTACTTCGTCACCCTCAGTAGAGTGCCGTAATGTCACAGCTCACAGCAACCTCCAACTCCTGGGCTTTAGGCGATGCTCTTGTCTCAGCCTCCCAAGTAGCTGGAACTACAGGCACCGACCACAACGCCCGGGTATTTTTTTGTTGTTGTTGCAGTTTTGCCGGGGCCGGGCTCAAACCCGTCATTCTCAGTATATGAGGCTGGCACCTTACCCACTGAGCCACAGGCACTGCCTTCCTCTTCCTCTTCCTCCTCCTCCTCTTCTTCTTCTTCTTCTTCTTTCTTTTTTCCTGAGACAAGAGTTTCACTCTGTCACCCTCAGTGGAGTGCTATGGCATCATAGCTCACAGTAACCTTAAACACTTTGGCTCAAGCGATCATCTTGCCTCAGACTCATGAGTAGCTGGGATTTTAGTTGCCCACCACAAAGCCTGGCTATTTTTTAGAGACAGGGTTTCCCTCTTGCTCAGGCTAGTCTTGAACTCCTGACCTCAAGCAGTCCACCCACCTCAGCCTCCCCGAATGCTAGGATATAGGTGTGAGCCACCTCTACCAGGCTAGTATTATTTCTATTATTTTTCTTCTCCTGGTATCTTTGGATTTATTTTGCTTTTCTCTTTTTAGGTTTTTAAGGTGGGAACTTAGATTATTGATTTGAGATTGTATATTTTTTTCTAAAGTATATGTTTTATGCTATAAATTTCTAGATTTTGATGTATTGTATTTTAATTTTCATTCAGTTCAATGCAGTTTTTAAATTTGAGACTTCGTTGAACTATAGACTAGAAGTGTGTTGTTTAGTTTGCAAGTGCTTAGAGATTTTCCGGTTATCTTTCCATTATTGGTTGTTAGTTTAATTTTGCTGTGGTAAAAAAAAATCATGCTCTGTGTGATTTCAAATCTTCTAAATTGGTTAAGGCTTGTTTTATGGCTCAGGATATAGTTTAACTTGGTGTACGTTCCATGGGCATTTAAGAAGACTATGTATTCTGATGTTGCTTGGTAGCATATTAATCAAGTTTCTCCAGAGGGATGGAACAAATATTATTATATATACTATATGAAAAAAAAAGTCTAGTGGAAACTGGCTTGTATGACTGCACAGGCAAGTCCCACAATAGGCCCTTGCAGGTGGGAAGATGGAAGAAGCTGGTAGTGTGCGCCTAGAGGAGCCGGTAACATGACTCAGTCCTGGTCTCAGAGCCCCAGAATCAGGGAACAGGGAAGCTGGCAGTGCTGAAGACAAGTCCCAAAGTCCAAAAGCCAAAGAACCTGGAGTCTGATGTTCAAAGGCAGGAGGAGAAAAAGGCACCTGGCTGTGGAAGAGCAGGCTGAATATTCTCTTCCTCCTCCTGCTCTGCCCTTGCTGTGCCCCCAGCCAGTGGGGAGGGTGGGCTTCTTCTCACCATGCAGGACTCACATGCCAATCTTCTCTGGAGGCCCCTTACCAGACACGCCTAGAAACAACTCTTCACCAGCCATCTCGGCATCTGGTCACACAGATGTGTAATGTTGACCATCACGGACAGAATATTCTATAAATGTCAATTAGATTGTGTGGAATGATGATATGGTTGAAAGCTTCTGTATCCTTGCTAATTTTCTGTCAAATTGTTCTACCAATTATTGAGAGAGGGGTGTTGAAGTCTCCAATTAAAATTGTGTATTCGTATATTTCTCTGTTCAGTTCTATCAGTTTTCACTTCACATAGTTTGCAGTTCCACTGTCTGATGCACTTTCTTATAGGGACTGACATTGTTAATGCATCATGTAATGTCTCTTTCTGTCTCTGGTAATTATCTTTGCTCTGTAGTCTTTTTGTCTGATATTAACATAGCCAGCCCTGGTTTCCTTTGATCAATGTTTATATGATATCCTTTTGTTCTTTTACTTTCAACCTGCTAATATCACTACATTAGAAGTGAATGTCTTACAGGAAACCTATATTTGGGTCATGTTTTCTAGTCCAATTTGTCAATCTCTGTCTTTTAATTAGCATAACTTTGTATCATCTGTGTTTAAAGTAATTATTGATATGTTAGGACTTAAGTTTATCATTTATTTTCTGTCTTTTGTTTATTCTCTCTGCTTTTCTTATTCCTGTTTTTTTTATTTCTTACCTTCTTATAGGTTACTTGAACTTTTTTTTTAGAATTTCACCGATTCATCTATAGTGTTTTTGACAGTGTATCTTTGCATAGCTTTTCATGGTTTCTCTAGGTATTGCGTTATACATGGATTGCTTACCATAGTCTGTTGGTGTCATCATTTTGCCACTCTGAGTAAAGCTTAGATACCTTAACTCCCTTCACATTCTCCCTGCCATTGGTCATATAATTGTCTTAAATATTTTTCTACATACATTAACAGTCATATCAAACAGTGTTACAATTTCTGTTTCAACTGTCAAACATTGCTCAGAAAACTCAAGAGGAGAGGAAAGTCTATTCTATTTATCTATGTTTTGCTTAGTGTGTTCTTTTATCCTTCTTTATGTTCCAAAGGTTCCTCTTTTATTATTTTCTATTTAGAGAACAACCTTTGGCCATTCTTTTAGGTAGGTCTGATGATGACAAATTGTCTTAGTTTTCCATCATCTGACAATGTCTTGATCTTTCCTTTAATCTTGAAGATTTCTTTTATTTGGTTGGTTGGTTGGGAATTTTTTTTTTTTCTGATTATAAGATTATGATTTTTTTTCAGCAATAAAAAAATATGCTACTTGTTTTTGGCCTCCTTGCTTTCTAGTTAAAAATTTGTCATTTGTTTTATACATAATTTTTAGTTTTCAGAAGTCTAATTACAATGTGTCTTGGTGTCAATTGCATTGTTTTTATCCTATCTGGAGTTCATGCAGCTTCTTGAATCTGTAGGTTTATGTAGCTTGCCAAATTTGGATGTTTTGCAGCCGTTGTTTTTCTGAGTGCTTTTTTAGTTCTGCTGCCTTTCTTCTTTCTTTCTAAAACCCTGACACATGAATATTAGATATTTTGTTATAATCTCACAAGCCTGGAGTCTAATATTAACCAAATGAACTTCAAGAATTTGTACTTTAAAAGTTAGTGTTTGGAAACCTACAAAAAAAAAAAAAAAAAGTAGGCCTTAGGGAAGCCGTAGAGTATAGGGTTGGGGATTGGTCTTGATATTAGACTGGCCAGGTCTTAGTCCCAGCTCTGCCACTTATTAGCTACATAACACTAAGAAAAGGAAAAATATCTCTTAGCTTTGTCTTTGTTGCTAAACTGGAGAAAATCTGTGAATTTATGATAATAATCAAAAAACAGACATCAAAGAAGAAAGTCTTTCATTTTCATTATTTATTGCAGCAATTGTCAACTTATCTGAAGGTCATTAAAGCATAATAATTGTTAATCTTATTCTTCCACTAGGAAATATATTTCATGATAGCCAAATAACCTCAGCTGATAAAGGAAAGCCCTTCTTTACAGAAGAATACCAGGCAATAAATGTAGAAGGAATAATAGAATTAGAAAAATCATTGATTTGAAATACCTCAGGAGATTATTATCAAGCAGTATTAAAAAAGAGAAAGTGGCTCAGTGCAGGGGCTCATGCCGGTAATCCTAGCACTCTGGGAAGTAGAAGGGTCCCTTGAGCTCAGGTTAGAAACCAGCCTGAGCGAGAGGGAGACCCAGTCTCTACTAAAAATAGAAAGAAAAAAAATTAGCCAGGAATGGTTTTACATGCCTGTAGTTCCAGCTACTTGGAGGCTGAGGCAGGAGGATCACATGAGCTCAGGAGTTTGTGGTTGCTGTGAGCTATGACACCACTGCACTCTAACCTGAGCTATAATACTAAAAAAAGTAAAAAATAACATAAATATATATATATATATTTAAAGTGGTTGCATAAAGTGGAGCCAGGCTGGAAAAACGGGGGCTCTGAGGGAATGTCTTCAGTCCTACAAGGGATCCTCACAGTGTACAAAATAAATTCACTATTTGGTGACTTCAGTAGAAGGAATAAGGACAGGATAAAAAATGTTGCAGAGAGTGAAAGAGGAAAACCTTCAGTTGGTACTGGAGAAGACAGAACTGGAGCTAGAAAGAGGTGAGGTGCTGAGGGAAAATGAGGAAAGTGAATCATCAATACCAAAGTGTCCCCAGAATGACAATGCAGGGCCCAGGGGTGGCAGGCCAGGTTGGTTGTGTGGATCTTGATGAACCAGCTCCTAAACTGTCCCGTCTCAGAACGTGTCAGCCAGTTGTTAGTGCCCTGGCCAGTAGATGGTGAGCAGCTGCCTGTGCTGCTGCTGTGCTGAGTGGTTTGTCTCCCTCCCACCACTGGGCAATCTTAGGGCCTGCTGGCTGGCCGATCACCCGCACGTAGCCTCCGTGCATGGCGGGGCTTTGCACTTGCTCAGAGTCTCTCATTCTTCTCAGGGAGCATTGTTTGGTGCAGGGTGCTCAGGACACCTCCCAGTCAGAGGGAAAGAACAGCAGGGACCTCAGCTGAAGAGGGTTCAGCGCCCATTACCACTCTGCTACTGTGTGTGTTGAGCGCCTCTTCAGACCTCTGAGAAATAGGCATGTGCCTGGAGATGAAAGCCTACGAGCAGCACCCAGAGGCCTAGGACCACTTCTGTGGAGTGAAGGGGTGGAGGATTGGGGCTGGTGGGCCCACTGTGCATGGCAATCAGCTTGTTTACACTGAGCCTGGCACCACGTCTATGTGTGTGTGCACACATAAACATGCAGGCCATGCTGTTAGTAAGACATTCTGTCTCTGTATCTCAGCTCTACAAGACCCCTGCCTTGCTATGGTTTTCTAGATAGAGAAACTTAGATCCACCTGGTGTGGCTGCAGAGCTGGTTCTGTGGAGCTTCCATGCCCTCTAAGCTGTGCTGTTACATTAGTTACTTCAGTTACTTCTCCTTTGAATTCAGTTTCAATATCAGCACTGGGCTCTTCTACTTGGGAATTGGGCCATGGAGTCCAGACTGCCAGGGAAAAGCTGATGAATGAACAAGGCATCCTGGGTTGCAGTTATTCAGGAGGCCCTGATGCTGGCTGCACAGGATGGGGCCCAGAGCCCCCCTGAAGAAGTGGAGCCAGCCTTTGGGAGCCTAAAGGTCCTCAATGGGGACACAGAACTTCACTTTGTCTTGTGCTTTGGTCTGGTGGATTTTTGTATGAGTCACTTTCAGCTCAGAACACCCAAGCTGTGGTTAATGACTCAGGGTTTTATTAGGTGGAAAAAATTGAGCCCCTGGACTCCTCCAAACATTTTGCTGTAGTTCCATGGCCTTCTCATGCTACTGGGAGATAAGCTCCCTTGCAAGAGAGCGTTAGCCCTAGACATTTGCACTTTGATGACTACAAGCCTCATTTTTAGAACTCTCCTTAATTCGAACCTTACTAAGACATTTTTTTGGTTTGCGTTAGTAAACTTATTTTGAAAAGTTTAGAATTTATAGAAAAGTTACGATGATAGTGCAGACTCCCCACATGTGGCCTTTAGTTTGCCCATCAACACACACAGTAGCAGAGTGGTAATGGGCCCGGCATGACTACTGACTGCCGCCCATCCTTAGAGCTCCTCAGTCTCTACCTCATGCCCCTCACACAAGCAGAGTGGTAATGGGCCCGGCATGACTATTGACTGCTGCCCATCCTCAGTGCTCCTCAGTCTCTACCTCATGCCCCTCACAGTAGCAGAGTGGTAACGGGCCTAGCATGACTACTGACTGCCGCCCATCCTCAGAGCTCCTCAGTGTCTACCTCATGCCCCTCACAGTAGCGGAGTGGTAATGGGCCCGGCATGACTACTGACTACCGCCCGTCCTTAGAGCTCCTCAGTCTCTACCTCATGCCCCTCACAGTAGCAGAGTGGTAATGGGCCCGGCATGACTACTGACTGCCGCCTATCCTCAGAGCTCCTCAGTGTCTACCTCATGGCCCCACAGTAGCAGAGTGGTAACGGGCCCAGCATGACTACTGACTGCCGTCCGTCCTTAGAGCTCCTTAGTCTCTACCTCATGCCCCTGTTATGTTCTTTCCAGGACGCCCTCCAGGTCAGAGCATCACTTTTAGTTTTCTTCTGGGCTCAATTTGGCTGTGACAATTTCTCAGGCTTTCCAGGTTTTTGATGACCTAGACAGTTAGATAGTTTCTCCTTCACTTTTCTTTTTAAATTGTGACCAAGAAACCCCCAAACAAAACAATACCACACAAAAAATAATTATTTTAAGTTCTGGTGCTGAAATGGTCAAAATGATCAAAAAATATTGTCAGCCACTATGAGTTTTAGGAGCACCTACTGAGATTTGAACCTTTGTAGAGCTGGAGCTCTGACCACCACAGCTTTTGTGTATCCAAGGTTACTAAAATTAGAAATCTGCACCAAAGACAGAGCAAAGGATGCTCATATCATCTCAGCAGTGCAATGTTCCTCTCCATCTTTCATGTGAATCCAAATTTCTATTTCATTTAAGATTTGCTTTAATGAACCTATTGGAGAGGGATCAGGACTCCCAGAAGTTTTCTTCCTGGTCTGAAATCTGACAGAATTTATAAGAACAGTTTGCGGCACACTGTCTTGCACAGCTTAGTACTTCACCTGGACTAGGTTGGTTTTCCAATCTGATTGTAAGGACCTTGACACTCAGGGCCAGTTTTCTTACTTCTTTATTATTTTATGTCTTTGTTATTTTAGAAAGAGCTCTGTGCTTTTGGCTTTTTATTTATTTTTTGAGACAGAGTCTCACGTTGTCACCCCTGGAAGAGTGCTGTGGCATCTTAGTTCACAGCAACCTCAGACAGACTCTTGGGCTTAAGCGATTGTTTTACCTCAGCCTCCCGAGTAACTGAGACTACAGATGCTGGCCACAATGCCTGGCTAGTTTTAGAGGCCGCGTTTCACTCTTGCTCAGGTTGGTCTCAAACCTGTGAGCTGAGGCAATCTACCCACCTTGGCCTCCCCAGTGCTCAGATTACAGGCATGAGCCATCATACCAGCCAAGTTTTATTATTTTTATAGACTGGACACACAGGGAGAAAAGACAGATGGAGCAACTTGGCTGCACAGAAAATCTGCTGAAATCATATAGGGCAATGATAAGCAACGTTCATTTATGGTTCAGCAGGGCTGTAGCTGAGGGAGGCAAGAGCAGCACTTGGCTCTGCACAAAATTTATGGGGATGCCAAAGAACTCAGGAATCAAGATAAATAATGTTTTAATGTAATATTTAAAAAATAAAAATTATTTTTTATGCAAAAATTCGCAATGAACAGAATGCCAAAATTTTAAATCAAGACAAGATGTCTGTTTTATGAGTCTGTGTATAATGAACAGTCATTTCTTATTATGGGTTCAGACCTGTGTAGCTGCATCATCACTCACCGGGTAATGTACAGAATTGACTGCAGGATGTGAGCAGGTCAGGACATACTGGGCTTTAGACAGGGCTCTGTGCTTTTGACAAGTTTTTACCTTTGGTTCAAAACGCATGTGGATGTTCCAGTAGCTCCATAGAGATGCACATTTTTCCTTTTCCTCAGTACCTATATGACTTTTTACAAAGAGGTTTAACCTTTATCATTTCATTTAATCTACCAGGAAAAAATAAAAATCCTGTGAGTAGATAGTGTCATGTTCATTTCAGAAAAAAAGAGACTGGGCCAACAACACTGGGCTGGCCAACAACCTTACCTGATCCAGATCCCCAACGTGGCTGCCTGGCAGATTGCCTCTGTAGACAGGACCGAACTCTCTGCTTCCCCCTTCTCAACTCTGCACACTCACATCTGTCTCTGCCATTTTCCAGACCTAGGGGACGGGTGTGTACTTGGTCCAAGCTCGTCTACACTCACGTGCACTCAGAGTACAAGAAGATGTGAAATAAAGAACGCAGGTGAACATGTGTGTGCATGGGTGTGCGTTTGCTTGTATGAGCATATGTGCATGTACGTGCATGTGTGCACGAGGGTGTCTTGGCATGAGCATATGTACAAGGTGTACTTGCATGGGCATATGTGTACCCACATGTCTGTGTGAGCATGTGCATACACACATGTTTGTGTATGAGAAGACATGACACAGAGAACAGAGACAGCCCAGAGGAGAGTTGAGGCTGCTGCAACCAGACAGAGTTTACGCTGACTGCCTTTGTTCCACTCTCCACAGCATGTGCAGAGCCAGCAGCAGCGCTGGGAACTCAGGAAGGATTTTGCCCCTCCTTCCCTGGGATGAGCCATGGCCACTCCCACCTGCCTCCCTTCTCAGGCACAAGGGGGGGGTATTGGTGGGGGAGTCGGGGGGGGGGGGTGTTGGTGGGGAAGTCCCGGGGCAGGCTAAGAATTCTGGCATGTGATGGAGAAGTTGCCAATCCCAAGGCTGTAAGAACAAAAGCAATGTGTTCTTTGGGGAACCCTTGATTTGCCTTTTCTAAAAGTGCTGGGAAGACCCATGCAAAGGTGTAGCCTGGCTTCTGGACTAGTGTCTGTCCAGGGATAAGATTTTGCTTGGTATGCATCAGGAATTGTTCTATGTAAGGTAAAACTTTTTCTGAAATGCCATCCCTTCCCCAAAGCTCAGCCCAGCATAATAACCTGAGAAATCATTAAACGGGGGACCACACACTTAGCTTTCAGCAGTCTTCCTAGCTAACTATTGTTATAGCCTGTGTTAGTTTTGACAGGATGAGCCATTGAGTCCTAATTGCTGGACAGCATGTTAAAATACTGTTTTATTTCCTTGCAGTTTGCAAGCTCATGAACCCTGTGAGACTTTTTAAAGTACATTACTTCTTGGCTACTGTGTTTCAAAAGCAGCCACAGGGTGAGAGACAGCTGCCTTGTCTTAGAGAATCTTTGACTGAGAGTGTTTGAAGAAACCCTCCCATGAAGGTAGACAAGAGGATGCCATGTGATGTGGGCAGCCCAGAGGACACTCCACTGGGCAGGTGCTGGTCCTGTGGGCTTGGCCTGGGTGTGGGGGCCACACAGGACATCAGAGCTCTGGCAGACTCTGGCAGGACAGCGCAAATGGGAAGCACACCTGTGGCAAAGTAGGGGGCTGTAAGAAGCCAGCTGGAGTGCGTCCCTGTCCATTTAAGACAGTGCTGTGGAACATGGGCCACATAGTTATCTGAGGTTCCACACATGAGAGTGGACACTTCCGTTAGCCAGCAGCTGTTCCTGTTTTGTTTCATTTTGTTTTTAGCTTATTATAAGAACTGTAGGTGAAAGTGGGAGGAGGTTGGACAGCTAGTTGGATCTATGATCACGCTGGGCAACATTCTTTGTTTTGAATTTTGGTGTTCAGGCCTTATCAGATTTGATGGAAAACTGATGAGCACATGGGCACATTAAACTTATCACCGTTAATAAAAACTTATTACCTTTAGTAAGCTAATGGCATTAATGAATACCTACCTCATCCTCTCTATTTTTTATTTATTCTTAAGAGACAGAGTATCCCAGGCTGGCCTCAAAAATCAAGGGATACTCCAGCCGCAGCCTCCTGAGTAGATGGAACTATTGGCCTGTGTCACCATGCCTGATTTTCTCTATTTTTCTCCTAGTGTGCTATGTGCCACACTTCTAACCTTTTAGTTTAATTTAAAAGATCACAAAATAACAAGGCAAAAATTTCACAAGTTTTATATCACTTTTTTCTAAATCAGATTTGCCTAAATCTTGTTATTTTATGGACTTCCAACCTTGTCCCTATACGCCCTCCTACACGTTGTCTCAAAAATTTCTTCTTCCCATCGTACTTTGATTGTATCATTATGTGGATCTTGATTGCCTGTCAGAATTATCCAGAATCCTCAGTGTGAATGAGCTCCCAGGACAGTGACCTCACTGTCTCTGAGGACCTGTGCTTGTAGGATCAGTGATGGATTCAGTGCCCCTCAAAGCTTTCTCTGAGTCACCATGTTCAGATGCCATAACCCCAGACTTGGGATATCCTTCACACAGGGAAGTTTATGTTTTTTTTATGTAAGTTATTGCATATATTATCTTTTATGTGCTTATTTACCTGTCTCTGTCTTAGAAGGCAGATTGCTCAGGGGTAGGAGGCCAGTCTGTCGTCTCTTCTGTCCTTCCTCACAGGTTCTACCAGTGATCGCAGCTCAAAAGTCCCTGATAAACAGGGTGAGTTAAGCATTTTAATGAACCAGAGCACACAGTAAGGCTGTGCAAGCAAAGGAGAGGAACAGCTGTGGAATAAGGCACGCATTCATTCCTCAGATTTCAGTCTGTTTGCAGAGGGAGAGGACCTTGGCAGTTTGGGTAGTTCTGTTCCAGTTACCCAACATCCAGAGGTCCCCGTGCTACATGTCAGATGGGGTGACTGGCCAGTGAAGACACGGTGTTTTATTTAGTGATGGTAGGGACATTTCTGGTTGGTATTTTTTTTTTTTGCAGTTTTTGGCCGGGGCCGGGTTTGAACCCACCACCTCTGTATATGAGGACAGTGCCCTACTCCTTTGAGCCACAGGCGCTGCCCGCCATTTCTGTTTTTTTTATGTTGTTAACTGGGGTGTGTGTTTGTGTCAGGACCACACAGCAGTGAGAAGCTTCCACCTGCTTGGAACAAAAATAAGGACCCTACATCCCAGGCCTCAGTTTATTTTATGTGAAATGTGAGCAGGACTATTGTCTGGGAGAAAGGAAAGGGGGAAGATTAGTACAGATGCTTGATAATTTAATCCTCAAGGATGGCTCTCTAAATTGTTTGGTTTTGTCTTTTCATTTGCCTAGGAACACCTAACGCTGAGAGCCCTCTGGTCATAGGTGGAAGGCATGTTTCTGAGTTTTGGGTAGTTCTAGAACATCTTTAATTGTGGTGCCAAGGTATATGTTAAAATGAGGCTATTTTCATATAGCCTTATGTTAAAAAGAAGCAAACAACAAAACTTCTCAGGGAACATAGGGAGTATATGGTATATATGCCAAGGCCAAACTTGGTTTTATAATTAGTTGTCCTGTGGGGAGCTTGCTATGGCTTATTGTTTGTTACTGCAGTTTGTGATTCCTCCTAGGTGGACTTCCTATGCAGGGGACTCTCCAAGACCTGCCTAGGGCATCCCTGAGGAGGGACCCTATAGGCTTCTCAAAAATGGGGCAAATGGGCTGCATCATTACCCTTCCATGGGGCAGTGTGGGCCAGACCCCAATCCAGCTCCCTTGCACACCTCTTCCTCCTGTGGCCCCTTCTCATCTACTATGGGAGTTGGGTCTGACACCCCTGTTTGAGGAAAAAAACAGAGGCCTTGAGAGCTGGGAGCAGGACGCTGGCTCTTCCACCTGAGTGTAGCTGTTTTTTTATCCATTGGGTGGGTGCGGGGCCTGCCCTGCCCAACTTTCTCACCCTGGAGAGGAGAGAGCAGCCACCATTAGGGCTGACAGGGGCCAAAGATTCCAGCCTGTCGATCTTTAACCAGCAAAGATTCTGCTCTCCTGAGAGCTTCCAAGTAGTGGGGAGGCCTCTGTGACAGAACCACACTTCAGCAATTACAGATTTTTCATAGTGAGAGGTACATTTCATGCAGTGTTGAATTCTGTTGTGAATTGTGCTCAGATAGTAAACTCAGATAGTATCACCAAGTGGGACAGACAGAAGAGGCAGTTCCAGTGCCAACCAGCACTAAGCTGGGAACATATGTGGATGTCCCATGTGGCTCTACTCACCACGAGGAGCAGCGTGGTGGCTCCTTCTGCAAACTGCCAAGCTGTGATGATTATATCACATGCTGGGGTAAAGGCCTCAACCAGGATATGTTGGCCTGGATGGTAGCCAGAGGTTCTGCAAGGGCCCCTGTGCTCATCCTTGCCAGTCCCTGGGTGCCTTTGGCTTCTTAGCTGTTGTCTTTCTTTTTCCGTTCACTTCTTACCTGTATCTGAGTCAGAACTCTGTTAGCTTTGAGTTAGAGCCAGAATGACCTCAGAGTCAGTGACTCATGCTGCTGGCTCTGAGAAGACAGCTGGGAGAGGGCCTCTTATGTAAGGACAGTCAGGGACGCTCTTCTCTGGGTATAAACACTCCATGTGATTTAGTTTGGTAGTTTAAAAGTAGGTGTGTCCTGTGGGCTCAGTGTTTGAAATTCCTGGGCAGAAAGAAACCCAGCTGCTTTCATTCACATGAACATTGGCCCCGAGGAAAGAGGTGCATTCAGTGTGCCCTTGACTTTCTTCTGGGGCGTGGAGTTGGTCATCACTCCACATGCCCTCGTGCAGGTGGGGAGAGGAGATGGTCGGACCCCCGTGGAGGGGGCTGCTGTGTCCAAGCCCTTGCACACAGTCATTCCTCACTGCTGGGGAATGTTATACATGTTTTTATTTGTTCTTATCTCCTCAACAGCCAGGTTGGGCAGATAACATTATCAGTCCCAGCCTGCAGATAAAAAAATTGAGGCTTAGGGAGCTTAAGTAACTTGATCAAGATTATAATTCTGCAAAATAGTCAAACTACAATTTGTGGTCTCCTTGCCTCCATGTGTGTTGTCTCCCACTACAGCCCACTATATCTCCTGGGTTTTGTTTTTATGGTCAGAAACTCATCTGAGGCACTGGGGCAGTGGAAGAGAGCTTTCTCCTTACATAGGGCTCATGGGGTGAGAGGAAGGGAGGCTAAGTGTGGGGAATAAAGAATGAGGGAGGAATAAGCATTTTAGAATAGGTTAACCAAGCAATAACCAGAAGGGAAAAGACCAAATTACAATGGCTTATCCAAAGCCCCATGGGGCACTACTGAAGATGCCCCTACACCTTTACTCTAGAAAGACATAAAAGCTTGGGTACTCACACACATACATTTTGCCACTGTAAAATAATAAGAAATACAGCTGTGCATTGCTTAATGATGGGGATACCCTCTGAGAAATGCATCATTAGTTGATTTCACCATGTGCAAACATCATGCAGTGCACTCACACAGACTTAGGTGGCACAGCTCACTGCACGCCCAGGCATCATCTGCTCCTCCAAGGCCACACACCTGTAAGCATGCTACTGTGCTGAATACTGTAGGCAACTGTAGCACAATGGTAGATATTTGTGTATCTATATCTAAACAAGGAAAAGATAGAGTAAAAATACAGTATACAAGATTAAAAAATGGCACACCTGTGTAGGGAACTCACCATATGAAGCTTTCAGGATGAGAAGTTGCTCTTTGTAAGTCAATGAGTGGTGAGGGCCCAGGACAGTACTGTGCACTTCTGTGGACTTTATACACACTGTACACTTAGGCTTCACTAAGTTTATAAAAAAAAAGTGATTACACTATGACATTACAATGGTTACAGTGTCACCAGGTAATAAAAACTTATCAGTGCCAATATAATCTTACGGGACATCTGTTATGCAGGTGGCCCATCACTGACTAAAGCATTTACTATGTGGTACATGACTGTATACATATTGGTCTCTGCCCTTGGTCCCTAGCACAGAGCTCCTGAAACTCTTCTAATGTCCTGAGAGATAGGGGTGCTAGGAGCAGCTTTTGTTCTAATAAGGCAATTCTTGATGGCCCCCTAGATAGCCTCAAGATTGGGGCTGATGGCCAGGAAACCAACTCTGTGGTACAGGAATAGAACTTTCAGCCCTGCCCTCCACCCTCAGCAGGGGAGAGAAACTGAAGGTTGAGTCAATCACCAATGGCCAATGATTTAATGAATAATACCCATTTAATGAAACTTCCAAAGGACAGGGTTCAGGGAGCTTCCAGATGGTCAAACCTTGGAGGTTTCTGAAGGTTGGTGTACCAAGTAAGCTCTTCACCCTGCCCACATGCACCTCTTCCATCTGGTTATTCATCTGAAGCCTATGAAATATCCTTTATAATAAACCAATAAATATAACTAAGTGACTCCCCGAAGTCTGTGAGCTGCATAAGATTTAACCCCCCCCCCCCCTTTTTTGGAGTTTTTGGGCAGGGCTGGGCTTGACCCTGGCACCCTTGGCATATGGGGCCAGAGCCCTACTCCTTTGAGCCACAGGTGCCACCCAGATTTAAAAACCTTTTAAAGCTTTCCAAAATAATTACAAGTCATTGTGCACTTCACAGTTCTATCATCACTGGAGTGATCCGGTGTCTGATGCCTACTGCTTCCATAGACTGTGAGCTTCAGAAGGGCTGGGATCTGGTCATTCATTCAGTAGTTATGTACTGAGAGCCTCTGTGTGCCCGGTGCTGCTCCACATGTGTACATGCAAGCATTAAGGCAGTGAGGTATCCCACAGGGAACCACCATTCCGTGTTCCCTGAATCCAGGAATCCCAGCACAGCAGCTGTCGAGTAATCAATTAGCCAATAAGAGATGAACACACTTCTGGCCTCTGCTCCCCACCCCAAACCTTTCCTTAGTGAGTGGTTTGGGTCTTTGAACAGCCATCCTGGAAAAGCACCTCCCTTTAATGAGTGCCCCTCACACACAGAGTGCCCCTCTGTGTGGAGGGCCTGAGGTCAGGACCGTTCTCTCTGCTGTTCTAGGCACAGGCCAAGGACAGTGACAGAGAAAGGATACATGATCAATGATGCCCCATCCCAGCAGAAGGAAGGAGGGAGGAAGAGCAGGGAAGGCTCCCCCAAGATTTTTGGCTAGCTGTGTAGTACCTGACTGTGCCTTGGGGCTCCAGCAGGGAGCAGGCAGCTTGGCTGCTGCTCTGTGCTGCCTTGTTCAGCAGGGCTGTGATGCTGACAGGCTAATGCCAGTATGTTTATTCACCCTGGAAAGCAAAGGCTATGTTCTCCATTGGGTTCCTCTTCCCTGGTCCTTTGACCCTGGCATGTTATTTTTAAAAGGTGATGGAAGGAACTTGAGTTTTGATAAGGAGGAGATGGATATTCCAATCTGGGAGCTCCCACTATCTGAACAAGCTTGGAATCATGGAAGTCTCTCCAATTTTCAAACCCTGGTTTTCTTTCTTCTTTCTTTTCTTTTCTTTTCTTGTCTTTCTCTCTCTCTCTCTCTCTCTCTCTCTCTCTCTCTCTCTCTCTCTCTCTCTCTCCCTCCCTCCCTCCCTCCCTCCCTCCCTCCCTCCTCCCCTCCCTCCCTCCCGTCCTTCCTTCCTTTTTTTTTTGAATCTTGGTTTTCTTATTTGGAAACAGGTATAATATTTACCCCCTAGAAGTTGGTGAAAACAAATTTGCCTAGAACCTAGAAATCCCTTTTAGTTGAGGACTAAAAGGTGCTTGCCTGGCACTCATGCATTTGTTGGCACATTCATGTCTAACTTACATCTCTCATCTCATTGATGATTTCTACACAAATGCTGCATAAATGCATACTGCTCACTAAGCCATTTTCCAAATAAATGATTGTGTGTGCATTTCTAACAACAGCAACAACAACAAAAACAACAAGTCATTTGTACAGCATTTGACACTTAATAAATGGCAAATGTTATTTTTTAGGTCTCCTAATTGGGATCCTACCCTATTTTGTACTCATGATGACTACATATCACAAACCACAACCTTAATCTTATTTCTCCCTACACATCATGGCCAAGGGGTTACAGAAATAACCCATTCTAGTTGCCCCCATACTCTCCTTCTTTGGGGAGAGGAAGGCATGGCATGCTTGTGTTGGGTTAGCTCCACCACACATCTCTTGGCTGAACACACCCAACCTCTCTGCAATCTGGCAGAATTTCCAGCCTTCCCCACTGCCAAGGCCATTTCTAACTCTTTCTACTCCTTCTCTTTCTCCATGTTCCTCACTCTTCTCCAAAATTCATGAATTTCTTCTCCTGCCCATTAGAAATTTCTTTGTCTTTTTGTGAATTCCTCTTGGGTACTTCCTTATCAACGTGGAGAAAGAAATGCCCGTACTCCCAAACTGAAGCCTTCCTTCTTCCTGTCTGTCGTGCCCATCAGCTCTCCTGTCTACCTCCTGTATCTTCCCTCAGCTCCCCTGTAAAACCTGGCATGGGCCTTGCCCCCCTGCCAGGTCCTCACTCTCCCCCAGGGCACCAGCATGGCAGCACTTCCGAAGGTATGGCCACATCCACCGTGCCAAGGGTTATTTTTAGATTCCTAGGTTTTGTTCCCATGTACTAAAACAGAGTGAAGGGCTGCTGGGAATCTGAGTTACATTTGAAAAACTTAAAAAAAAAAAAATTTGTTTGGGAGTTATAGTGTATGGTATACCTATTGGGGGCAGGAAATAAAATAAGAGGGACTTTACCTAACAAATGCAAACATTGTAATCTAATTCTTTGTACCCTTAATAAATCCCAAACAATAAAATAAATAAATAAATAATATTTGTTTTATAAAGTTTTTTAAAAAATTAAATTACAGAAGTGGCATAGCTCATAAACCTATGTAAGTTGTCACAAATCTCTTATCTCTGGGTCTCTATTCTCTTCTCACATAACCAAGGTAAAACAGATTTATGTGTACCCATCAATCCTCAAACATTAATGCAAATATTTAGAGAAAATGATATTGTGAATTTTTATAGAAATGGAATCATGCTGTTTAAATTACTCTGCAAATTGCTTTCCTCTTATATCAATACTGTTATATGTATAGCATGGACAATTTTCCAGGATAACAGATATGCTATCATCCTACTTTTCCTCTTTAACTATAATATTTTATAGTATAGATGGACACAGCTAATTAAACCAATCCTCTAGTCTTGGCGCCTGTAGCACAGTGGTTATGGCACCAGCCATGCACACTGAGGGTGGTGGGTTCGAACCCCACTCTGGGCCAGCTAAACAATGACATCTGCAACAAAAAAATAGCCAGGTGCTGTAGCAGGTGCCTATAGTTCCAGCTACTTGGGAGCCTAAGGATGGCTTGAGCCCTGGAGTTTGAGGTTGAGCCCCAGTGTTTGAGGTTGCTGTGAGCTGTGATGTCACAGTAAGAGAATGGCTTGAGCTCCAGTTTGACGTTGCCATGAGCTGTGACATCATGGCCCTCTGCCAAGGGTGACATAGTGTGACTCTGTCTCAAAAAAACCCCAAACCAATCCTCGAGTTTATGGGCGCCATGATTATTTCCAATTTGTGTCTGTTTGTTTGTTTGATAGATATTATAAACAGTGCTATAGTTAGCTTCCTGTGTATATACTTGTGTGTGCCATTTTTCCATAGAATAGATTCATAAAACAGGATAGTTCTGAAAAGGAATATATGTAATATATTGGTAACAGACATTGGTGTATTACGTTCTCAAATTGGGACAATTCTCATTTTTCCTAGTAATCCACACCACTGCTTATTCTTTTCTCTCTTTTTAAAATGTTTGCCAATCATATGCTATGGGTATACTCTCAAAGTTTTTTTTGTTTTACACTTTCCTCCCTATTAGTAAAGTTGAGCATCTTTTTCTATGTTCATTGACCTGTTGGATTTCTTCTGTGGGAAGCCTATTTATATCTTTTCACCATTATCTAAATGAGATTGTCTTTTTCTTGTGAATTTATAGAAATTCTTTAAATAATATGCATTCTATTCCTTTTTTATTATAAGTGTTGAAAATATTTTCCCAGTAGATTTATTTATATTATCTTAGGTAATGTATTTTTTTTTGAAATACAAAAACTTGTCATTTTTATTTAGTCAGATAGATCTGATATTTCCTTCATGACCTCAAGGTCTCCCATCTGGCTTAGGAAGAGCACTCATACTGTAAGATTATACAGAAATTCTCTTCAGTTATTATAAAAATACTTTTATTACTTGAATTTATTTTTAATATTTAAATCATGAATCCTTTGGGATTTCTACCTGTTTGTGGTGTGAAATATAAATTTAGATACTTTTTCTTTCAGACAAAGAGTTAATTATGCCAGCACCTTTTATTATTAAAACAATTCTTTTTTCCCTAAATTGAGATATCACCTTGGGTGTATGTTAAGTTCTTGCTATCTCTTAAATCTATTTCTGGGCTCCAATCTCTTTTGCCCATCCATTGGATTATCTCTGTGCTAGTAGAAAATTTCATTAAATTACATTAGCTTTATGATTATTTACTACGTGGCAAAGAAAGAACTTGAATCTTTTACAGGTTTTTCTAGTGAGTCCAATTTAGAAAAGGTGTGATTTGGAACAATAGGGGTTAATTTCTGTACTGGGAGCTATAGTTGCCTTATTTGGAAAATTCTAGACAAAACTCTGGCTTCCTTCCAATGACCATAGGATGCCAGAGAAGTGCCCCTCCCCTTGTCCTCCATGGGTACCAGAACTCGCCTTGGGCTCAGCTCTCCCCATTGCCAGGCGCTGCTTTTCCAGGCAGCCGTGTCTGGGAGCCCTGCCTGTCCCTGCACAGCCTCCCCTCAGCAGACCCTCCTCTCTCTCCTGTGTCTTCAGTGACCCCTCTAGGTGGTGATGCCACAATCATCCCCAACTCTAACTTCTCAATAAGTCCATTTCCCGCTTTTTAAACTACTATTTTAGTTTGCAAAGTGTTTCTTTCTTTTTTTTTCTTTTTTTCATCTCATCAGTTATTTCTGCTCTTCCTTCTTCCAAACCGGATTTTAAGTGGTGCTTACTCAGCTTTTGAGCTGCTTCCTGAGCACTCCTACTGGAGACTCTTGCAGTCCAAGTTCACTTCAGGCAGAGCTCACACATTCCCATGTAGACATCTGCCTCTTCCAGTGTCACCCCACCTAACACAGATTGGGTGCCTCACAACTGCACAGCCCATCAAGCACAACGTCCTTTTGCATCTCCTTCCACAGTGCCCCACAGTCAGGCATCTCCCTGAGCCTGTTGCCCTGCCTTGAGCTAGGGCCCTCAGCAGCCTCCCCCTCTGCCTGCAGCCATTGGGGACCTTTGTAGCTCCCACCCTTCCACACCTCCTTGCCCGTGACCTATGGCTGCTTTCTCGGCCAATCCAATTATGCCACCTCATGGAGCAATAACCCTCTCTGGGGGCTACTGTTTACAAACACGCAGACTTCTCAGAACTGCATGGAAGCATAGGAAGCTCCCCAGGTTCTGTCCGCACAACCTTTTTTTTTTTTTTTGTTGTTGTTTGTTTTTGTTTTCTGTTGGTGACACTATTTTGCTCAAATGTCTTTTAAAGTGATCAAGAAAGGAAAGGCCTCTGAAGTTTATAATCTTTCTGGGAAAATGCCTAGGCAATCAAACCCTCCTTCTCAGTTGGGAATGCTCCTGCTAATGAGTAGTGTCAGTTCCAAAAGTGGAGGCCTGGGACAGGGCAGCATTGTCCCTGTGTTTGGAGCTGGTCTCAGCATTGCCAGGAGAAAAGGAGACCTTATCTGCAGCAAAAGCTCTTCTTTCTCCTGCTAAAACGGTGCAGGTACAAAGAGCTCTTTTGTTTGGACAATTAGAACAGGTAGGAAGGTAACAGACACCCAAAGTAAGTGAACAGAAAATGTGCTAAATCCCACAAGTATTATAGGATCGGTAGAAGATTAGCAGGGGCAAGTTCCTATTAATAACAGGATCTATTAATAGTGGAAGCCCCGAACTAAGTTTATTGTCACTCATGTTCTGTGTTAAACCTGCAGACAACATTGCAGGCTGAGGGCAGGGACCAGGGAGGCTTTCGTTCGCTAGCTGAGGAAATTGCTGTGAGTGTGGAGCAACCTACCCTACCCTCAAAAGTATGTGTCCCATGATCTGAGACTGCCTTTGTACAAAGCTGGGAAGAAAGTACTTCAGTCCATATGGTGACAATGCCAATGTGTTTTTCTAGTTTATGAGTTGCTCCCAGCTCACATAGAGCTGGGGCTGTCGGCTGTTATATACAACACCACCTCCTTCTCACCTTCTTTTCAAAGTTGCTCTTCCTGATGACCCCCAGGTATGGGAAAACAGCCTTTTATGGAATCGTGTAATTCTTCAAGGCTTTCCCCACAGTAATACAAAGACCAGGATGCCAAAAACTTTAAAAAATGACCAAGTCACCACATATAGGGACCTAGTTACATTTTTCTATACTTAAAAAATTGATACACAATAATTCTGACATTTACAGGGTACATAGTGTTTTTGATACATATGATATATAGATTGGATCAGGGTAATTAGTGTATCCAGCACCTCAAACATTTGTCATTCATTTGTGTTGGGAACATTCAATATCTTCCTTCTAGCTATTTGAAACTATATGTTACTGTTAACTATAGTCATCCCAGTGCTGTATGATATTAGAACTTAATCCTCTTGTCTAGCTATATTTTTTTATCTTTTTAAAAATAAAATTATAGCTGTACATTAATGCAATCATGGGGTATAATGTGCTGGTTTTATATACAATTTCAAATATTTTCATCAAGCTGGTTAACATAGCCTTCCTGGCATTTTCTCAATTTATGTGTTAAGATATTTATATTCTACATTTAGTAAGTTTCACATGTATTCTTGTAAAATGCACAAGATGTGGTCCCACCAATTACCCTCCCTCCACCCAGCCTCCCCCCTCCACTCCCTCTCTTTCCCTATATTCTTGGGCTATAATTGGGCTATAGCTTTCATATGAAAGCCATAAATTAGTTTCATAGTAGGGCTGAGTACATTGGATACTTTTTCTTCCATTTTAGTGATACTTTTCTAAGAAGAATATGTTCCAGCTCCATCCATGTAACATGATCTTTCTTTAAGGCTGCATAATATTCCATGGTGTCCATATATCACAATTTATTAATCCATTCATGGGTCAACGGGCACTTGGGCTTCTTCCATGACTTAGCAATTATGAATTGGGCTGCAATACACATTCTGGTACAAATATCTTTGTTATAATGTGATTTTTGGTCTTCTGGATATATACCTAGTAGAGGAATTGTAGGATCAAAAGGCAGGTCTATTTTTAGATTACTAAGTGTACTCTAAACATCTTTTCTTCCTTTTCCAGTTGCTTGAGTTAAGTTGTTAACATCCTCTCTTTCCATTCTCTTGAGAAAGGCTTGCAGTGCTATGAATTTCTCTCTTAGGACTGCCTTTGCAGTATACCAGAGGTTTTGGTAATTCATGTCTTCATTATTGTTTTGTTCCAAAAATTTGGTAATTTCCTTCTTAATCTCATCTATGACCCAGTTATCATTCAGCATAAGGTTATTTAGCTTCCATGTTTTTGTATGAGTATGCAGATTCCAGTTGTTACTGAGTTCAGCTTTTGTTCCATGATGGTCTGACAAGATGCAAGGAATAATTTTTATTCTTTTAAATTTGCTGAGGTTAGACTTGTGACCTAAGATGTGATTGGTTTTGGAGTATGTTCCATGGACTGATGAGAAGAATGTGTACTCAGTTTTGTTAGGATGAAATGTTCTGTAGATATCTGTTAAATCCAAATGTTGAATGGTTAAATTTAAATCTAGAATTTCTTTGCTTAGCTTCTTATAGGAGGATCTATCCAACACTGCCAAAGGAGTGTTAAAATCTCTGATTATTATGGAGCTGGAGGAAATCAAGTAGCTCATGTCTGTTAGACTGTCTCTTGTAAATTGAGGTGCATTCTGGTTGGGTGCATAAATATTAATAATTGAAATCTTATGATATAGAGTATTGAAGTGACCATCCTTATCCTTCCTTACTTTTGTTGGTTTAAAGACTATTGTTTATGTGAATAAAATTGTAACACCTGCTTTTTTCTGATTTCCATTTGCCTGGAAAATAAATGACTATCCCTTCACCCTGAGTCTATATTTATCTTTTAAGGTAAGATGAGATTCTTGTATGCAGCAGATATCTGGCTTGAGTTTTTGTGTCCATTAAGCCAACCTGTGCCTCTTTAGAGGACAATTTAAGCCATTCACATTAATTGAGAAATTGATATGCCTGGTAGAATTTTGAGTATCAAGTTTTTTGAAAGTCCAGTGGACATTTTTAATCCTTTCACCATTCTGGAAGGTGGAATTTGATCAAAAGTTTCTGAGTGAGTTTACTTTTGTAATGGAGGATTGAGCTGGTCATTATGGAGGATAGGCATGAGAATATCCTGGAGAGCTTGTTTAGTTACAGCAAATTTCTTCAACATGTGAATGTCATTAAAGTATTCAATTTCTCCATCACAAATGAAAGTCAGTTTGGGTAAATACAGGATCCTAGGTTGAAATTTATTTTGTTTTAGGAGATTAAAAGTCAAGGACCACCCTCTTCTAGCTTGAAAGGCTTCAGAGTGATCTGCAGTCACTCTAATATTCCTCCCCTTGTAGATTATGGTTTTCTTACATCTGGCTTGCTTTCAGAATTTTCTGCTTCATATTAACTTTAGTGAAGTTAATTATGATGTGCCTGGGGGATGTCTTATTCGGGTTGAGTCATGCTGGGGTTCTGAAACTGTCTACTGAATTTCACATTCTCCTGGCATGTCTGGAAAGTTATCTTTCATAATTTCATGAAGAAGAGCCTCTGTGCCTTGTGAAACCACTTTGTCACCTTCAAGGATTCCTATAAGGTGAATATTAGTTTTCTTCTAATTATCCCAGAGCTCTCTGAGAGAATGATCCATTTTTGCTCTCCATTTCTCTTCCTCTTTGAGCATTTGGGAGTGTTCAAAAAGCTTTGTCTTCAATGTCAGAAATTCTTTCTTCTGCTTGCTGCATTCTGTTACTGAGGGATTCTACTATATTTCTCAGATTTTGAGGGTTGCAAATTTTTGTCTCAATGTGTCAAAATCTTTGGTGATTATGTCTTTGAATTTATTGAATTCTTGAGACAACTTTTCAAATGCTCCTTGAATTTCTAATTCCAACTTTATCTGTATTTTATTAATCTTATTTGCAATCCAAATTCTGAATTTTATTTCTGACATCTCAGCCATCTGTTTATGAATGGTATTTTCAGTTGTGTCTGCCATATTGTTCCTTGTGTGGGTTGATATACTCTGGTTATTCATGTTATGGGAGTTTTTCTCCTGATTCTGCCCCATGATTATTTTACACTGTTTAGCTAGATGAGCAGATAAGGAGAAGTTGGTTTGGGGGCTCCAGGAGTAGTGATTTTCCAGCCCTTTGCTCAAAATCTGGAACTGGTGTCTATACCTTTTCCCCTAGACCATTGCCATGGAACCATATAGTGCTACAGCCTGAGAAATTGGGGACCTGCTTGGTGTTGTGAGGCTAAGTGGCTCTGTCTTGTTTTCAACTGGTCTCTGTTCTACCCTAGTGAATTAGTTACTCTGGGTTGAAATCTCACCTGTGGAGAAATACCAGCAATTATGTCACCCTGCCCCCCACAGGCAACAGTTGAAAAAAGAAAATCAAACCTTCCCACAACCACACACCCAGGGTACCACTTGGATTGTCCTTGAATGATTGGCCCAGTTCAAAAGGTCTAAATCAATTGTCCCAGTCAGCACCAGTCTCAGGTGGGAGAGTTCAAAAGGTCTCCAGAAACTAAATAGCAAGGGTCTGCTGGCAGCTTTAAGTATGACTTGCTCTGGTGCTCTGTGAGGTTAGGAGGACTCACCAAGAAAATAAATTAGTCTGGGAAGGTTTGTGCTTTCTTCTCCACCTTGCACCTCTGTCACAGCCAAGCACTTGTAACCCTGCAGGGCTGTGACCTGGTTTCCTCCAATGAGCAGATGCTCCAGGGGTTTGTGCCTACCTGAGTCACAGGGAGATCTATGTCTCCTCAGCCTGGCCACTGCTGTTTGTCACTATCCAGCAGGGGAAGGTGAGGCCTGACAATCTCAGATGCTTAATGGAGGTTGGGGCAGTTCACTCAGTTTCAGCCCTGCCCCTGATTGATGTTACTGATAGAACATAACAACTTTTCAGGATTTGTTTCTGTCCTTGCTATATTCACCTGCAGATCAAACACTGTTTGAGTTCACAGAAACTGCAATTCAGCCCTGGTCTGTGCATTTTTCCACTCTCATCTGCAGTCTGTGTTGGGGTGGGTGTGGTTAGAGCTCACACTCAGCTATAGTTCCAGCCTCTGCCTGCCTGTCTTTGTCTCAGCTATGATCCCCTGAGGGCTAGGTGCATCTTAGGCTCAGTAAAGAGGTCCTCTGTGGCAGCCCCGCCCTGGGAGTCTGCCATCTCTGCACGTGTATTGTAGTCCCTGTGCTCCACCCAGGCCGGTACCACCTCAGGCATACCCTTTACTCACAGGGCCTGCCTTTTCATCCCAAATATGTTCCATCAGTGGCTGCCAGCAGAGAAGATTTTCAGCTTCCTCTGATCACCCAGAGAGACAGGGAGTGTGTCTCTGAAATATCCCCAAGGGTGTGAGCCCTATTGTTCTCACTGCTGTGGCTGCTGCTATGTGCCTCCGGGCACCACTGCTCCTGTATGGTTCCCTCTCAGTTGACCGTATTCTCCTTACTCCCCTGCCACAGAATCAGCACAGACCAGCAACAGCCCTTGCCCTCTTCATGCCTCTCTAGAAAATGCCCAAGAATCTGAACTTTATGGGGGACAGGCTTCCAGACCTTGGGGTGAAAGTGGAGGGGAGTGCTGGGAGTTCAGAATTACAGGTAGAGAATATATACAGTTTTATACAGCTTTATGCCTGGCAGGAGAGTGCCATGGCACCCTAGTAGGGGAAGGAGGTCTGTTTTTTAGAGGGTCTCTCCCATGGGATAAAATGGGAGGACTTTTAAACTCTGCTTGCTTATTTGTATGGATATGCCAGCCTTTCTCCTGGTTGAGGGGACTCCCATCCGCTTGGTGATGGATTTTGTACCTTTTGTTTGTATCCTTGGGGTCGCAGCTCACCTCAGCAGGGTTGATGTGCGTTCTTCAACCTTCTCTCTTGGCTCAGCTCCAAACAATTGGCTTACTTGCTAAACTTCTGTCCTTTAACTCTCCTTATGGACAGGAGCCTCTGTGGAAAGCTGGCTCCAGTTGGCCATCTTGCCTCTGCCCTCTCTATTTTTTTAATCTTTTAATAAATATCTTCCTATCCCATGCAGTTACATTCTTTTGACAAGAAACATTTTTCTTCTGAGTATAAGTATGAGAAAGTAGTGAAGTGTGTATGTACCTTTTCCTGTGTTATGTTTAGAGTCAAGGATGTCCAGCCATATTTTTTTTCTTTTTTCTTTTTTCTTTTTCTTTTTGCTGCTATACATCAGATGAACAAGGGTCATCTGAGTAAAGAATGATCAGTGGGTACTTTTTGTGACATCTGACACTGCAGAAAAGCCAAAAAAAGTCCTTATAAAATTACCATGCATCCACAGGCCACAGGTTGGACACCCTTGGAAGACTCTTGATGTGTGAATTTACCTTAAAAAGCACAAAAGCTCTTAGTCATTGCTGCTGTATACTTAGGTTCTTACTTCAAAAAACTGCACTTTTGTCAAAAAAGCATCTTTTTCTGATATTCATATTACTTGGCTCTGACTCAGGTTATCCTTAGGAAAACCTGGACAGCATCCCAAGGGGGTCTTGTCCACCTGAACTGCAGGGATGAGGAAGAGGGGACAGATGGAATGACACTGGAGAGGCATGTGTAGATAACAGGTGGTCACGTGCTTCTTACAGAAGTCCTTCAAAAACCTGAGCTCTAGAGCCTAGCCAAAGCCTGGAGCCTTTCTTGGAAGAGCCTGGAGACTTTCTTGGTACAGCCTGGAGCCTTTCTTGGCAAAGTCTATCACCCTTCTTTGTAATCATTTTAAAAGTGTTCCAGCCACCTCATCCTCTCCAGTTAGCACAGAGTGTCCTTAAAAGGCACCATCTTTAGTAAGGACTCAGCAGTACACACCAAGTAGCCCTATGTTTCATTTAGCTCACCAAAGTGGGCTCCTGAGATTTTTGTTGTTTATGTATATTGTGTAAGTAGAATTTACTTAAATTCATGGAGGAATTTTCTATGTAAATAAAGCCTCCTGGGAATAACTTTGTGAAGCAAAGAACCCTTTGCTATGTTGGGAATGAATGTGAATTAATCTGTATAATGCAGGCATATCAGATTTTCCCCAGGTGGGGGCAGTGAACCCTGCTGGGGAAAAATTGTAGGAAGAATAATGGAGGTCGGGGGGAGAGTTAAGATGGCCTACTGGAGCCAGCTTTCAACAGAAGGTCCCATCCAAAGGGAGAGATAATGGCCAGAATGAACCCAATAAAGCTGAAGGTCAGGAGCTGCGCTGAGAGAGATTGATAAGTGCACATCATACCTGCTGAAACAAGCTGCAACTTCAATGAAGCAAATTTCAGGTACAAAACCTATCCCAAAGAGGAAAAGATTCTGTCCCCTCCCCCAAAAGAGGGGCTCACTCTGTGCTCTGTACAAGCAAGGAGTTAACAGAGGACCTCTTGCTTCACCACATGAGAGAGAGCTGCTGAAGGCCAGGTCTCCTTCTCCAGAGAAATCACATTGTGAGCCAGGGCATTCTCTTGTCTGGCATAAAAGTTGAAAAAATATTTTCCCTGCCTTTCTGAACTCCAAGTCCACCCTCCTCCCTCTCCTGGTGTTCTGGAAGCCTACCCCTGCAGAGTCAAGAGTGTCTGGATGTTCCATTAGGGCTGGGTATTGCATGGTCCATGGTGCAGCTGTGCTGAAACTGTGACTTGAGTAGAAGAGGAGAGATGCAATGGGAGGAGGACTGACCCACCACAGCAAAAATGCATAGCTCAGGGACCTGAGGTGGTGGCACCTATAACCATGGCAGCACCTCTGACCATGGAAGCATCCCCAAATGTGGCGGCATCCCCATTTTCAGGGTCTGCAGCAGAACCTTCAATATGGTGGTGCACTCCCACTGGGGTCAAATTTCAGAGAGACACCTCCCCAGTTCTGTGGAGTGCTGAAGGGAGCCAGACCTCACCCTGCCGGGGATACCTGAGGAGGAGTGTGGCCAGGGAAGAGGCACTGCAACGTTACCCCCTGGCTTGGAACAGATTCAGGTGGAACACACCAAGTTTCCAATGAACACTGAAGGGAGTCAGGCTTAAGCTCTCCCTGCCTGCTGGTGGCAAAGTGTGGCAGCCTGGCTGAGGAGGCATTGATTCCCCTTTGACTTTGGCAGGTGCAAATCCATGGTGCATTTGCTCTTTGGAGAGAACTTAGCCACAGCATCACAGAGGTTACCAGTGACAGGGCATGGCAGAGGTGCAAGGTGGGGAAAGAGGTGCTAACCCCCCAGACTAATTCTTTGGCTGACTCCATGGAGCTCTGGAGAGAGTCACATTTGAGCTGACAGTGGACCCCTACTGTCTGGTTGCTGAAGACTTTTTGTAATCTCCCACTTGAACAGTGATTGTGGTCCCTGGGGCAATTGGTTTGGAACTCTTGACCGGGGCTGGACACCTGGGGCCCCTCCATTGTTGAGCCCTGGTTGTGTTGTAGTCGGAGGGACTGGTTCTCCTCTTTCAGTTTTGCCCATGGCTTGCAGGGTGTCTTAGTTGCTTGTATCTCTCCCCAACTGAGATTTCAGCCCAAAGCCACTGATTCACTAGGATTGGATAGAGGCTGGCTGAATACAAGACAGAGCCACCTGGCCCCATCACACCAAGCAGGTCTAGAGAACTCAGGCTGCAGGACTCAAAGGTACCTTTATAAATCTGTAGGGGAAAAGCCATAGTCAACAGTCCCAGCTTTTTGGTAAATGGCTGATTAACCATAACTCTGGGAGCCCTCAATCCAATTTGACCTTCCCAGCTTCTATAGCCAAACTGTGTAAAACAATCATGGGGTGGAACCAGAGGAAAAATTCTGGCATCATAAATAATCAGAGTAGATCAACTCCCCCAAGGAATAACAAAGGAGACACAACAGAAGATGCCATTTATAAACAAATGGCTGAAACATCAGAAATAGAGTTTAGAATATGGATGGCAAATAAGATTACTAGAATGAAAGTAAAGTTGGAATTAGAAATTCAAGGAGTAGTTCAAAAGTTCTCTAAAAAAATCAATGAATTCAAAGACAAAGTCTCCAAGGATTTAGACACAATGAGGAAAGAAATTACAGACATCAAAGAATTGAAAAATACAGTAGAATCCCTCAGTAATAGAAAGGAGCAGGCAGAAGAAAGAATCTCTGATGTTGAAGACAAAGCTTTTAAATGTTCCCAAATGCTCAAAGAGGAAGAGAAGTGGAGAGAAAAAATGGATCACTCCCTGAGAGAGTTATGGGACCCCTCCAAAAGAGCAAACATTCACTTTATAGGAATTCCTGAAGGTGAAGAGGATGATCCTAGAATCTCTACTCCAAGATATAATTGAGGAGAATTTTCCCAAGCATTGCAAGAAATACAGAACTTCATAGAGCAGACAGTGTCAGAGCCCCAGCAAGACTCAATCCAAATGCAGCATCTCCTAGACACATTGTAATTAAGTTCACCAAAGTTAATATGAAGGAGAAAATTCTGAAAGCAGTAAGAGGTAAGAAGAGTATTACCAACAAGGGGAAGAATATAAGAATGACTGAAGATCTCTCAGCTGAAACTTTTCCAGCCAGAAGAGGATGGTCATTGATCTTCAATCTCCTTAAACAAAGCAACTTTCAGCCTGGGATCCTATAGCTAAACTAAGTTTCACTTGTAATAGATAAATCAAATATTTTACCAACTTACACATGTTGAAGAAATTTGCCACAATTAAACCAGTTCTACAGGATATTCTCAGATCCATCCTCCACAATGACCAGCACAATTCTCTACCACCAAAGAAAACTCACCCACAAATTTTTGAACAAAACACAACTTCCACAGTGGTGAAAGGATTAAAAATATCCACTGGACATTTGAAAAACATGACACCCAGAACACTACCATGCTTATCAATTGTCTCAATTAATATAAATGGCTTAAATTGTCCTCTGAAGAGACACAGGTTGGCTGACTGGATACAAAAACTCAGGCCAGATATCTGTTGCATACAAGAGGCTCATCTCATTTTCCTTAAATGATAAAAATAGACTGTGAGTGAAGGGATGGATATCTATAATTCAGGAAAATGGAAATCAGAAAAAATCAGGGGGTGAAATTTTATTCATAGATACAATAGACTTTAAACCAACAAAGGTAAGGAAAGATAAGGATGGTAACTTCATAATTGTCAAGGGAAATACTCAACATAAAGAGAGTTCAATTATTATCATGAATGTGCCCAACCAGAATCCTCAATTTATAAAAGAAACCCTAACAGACATAAATATCTTCCTGCACTATAATAGTGGAAGATTTTAACACCCCTTTGGCAGTGTTGGATAGATCCTCCAAGAATAAACTAAACAAATAATTATTGGACTTAAACTTGAATCTACAACAAATGGATTTCACAGACAACTATAGAACATTTCATACTCATAAAACTGAATACACATTCTTCTCATCAGCCCATGGAACCTCCTCCAAAATTGTTCACATCTTAGGTCACAAGTCTAACCTCAGCAAATTTAAAAGAATAGAAGTTATTCCTTCTATTTTCTCGGACCATCACAGAATAAAAGTTGAACTCGACAAGGACAGGAATCTTCATACTGAAACAAATAACCTTATACTGAATGATAACTGGATCATAGATGAGATTAAGAAGGAAATCACCAATTTTTTGGAACAAGATGATAAGGACACAGATGAAGACATGAATTATCAAAGCCCATGGGATACCGCAAAGGCAGTTATAAGAGGGAAATTTATAGTGTTGCAAGCCTTCCTCAAAAGAATGGAAAGAGAGGAAGTCAACAACTTAATGGATCATCTCAAGCAACTGGAAAAGAAAGAACATTCCAATCTCAAACCCAGCAGAGGAAAAGAAATAACCAAAATTAGAGTAGAATTAAATGAAATTGAAAACAAAAGAACCATTCAAAAGATCAAAAAAACAAAAAGTTGTTTTTTTGAAAAGATTAACAAAATTGATAAACCTTTGGCTAACCTAACCAGAAACAGAAAAGTAAAATCCCTAATATCATCAATCTCAAATGATAAGGGAGAAATAACAACAGACACCACAGAAATTCAAAAAATCCTTAATGAATACTACGAAAACTTCTTTTCTCAGAAATATGAAAATCTGGGGAGTATAGACCAATACCTGGAAGCATACCACCTTCCTAGACTCAGACAGAAATAATTAGACATGTTGAAAGATCAATATCAAGCACTGAAATAGCATTAACTACATGAAATCTCCCCCAAAAAGAAAAGTTCAGGACATTGGAATTCTACCAGCTTTTGAAGAGGAACTAGTACATATACTATATAACCTTTCCCAAAACATAGAAAAAGAAGGAATACATCCCAACACATTGTATGAAGCAAATATCACCCTGATCCTCAAACCAGGAAAAGACCCAACAATAAAATATATAATATAATAATAAATATAATATGATATATATACACCAATATTATTATGAATATAGATGCAAAAATATTCAATAAGATCCTTGTAAATAGAATTCAGCAAATTATACACAATGACCAAATTGGTTTTATCCCAAGGGTCTCAAGGTTGGTTCAACATGTGTAAATCTATAAATATAATACATCACATAAACAAAATAAAAAACAAAGACCATATGAGTCTCTCAATGGATGCAGTAAAAGCTTTTGATAATATCCAGCATCCCTTCTTGATCAGAATACTTAAGAAAATGGGCTTAGATGGGGCACTTCTTAAACTGACAAAGGTCTTCTAAAGACCACAGCCAGTATCATTTTGAATGGCATAAAATTGCAAATAGTTCCACTCAGGGATGCACCCGTGGCTCAGTGAGTAGGGCACTGGCCCATATACCAAGGATCGTGGGTTCAAACCTGGCCCTGGCCAAACTGCAACAAAAAATAGCCAGGTGTTGTGGTGAGGACCTGTAGTCCCAGCTGAGAAGGGGAGCCTGAGGCAAGAGAATTGCCTAAGCCCAAGAGCTGGAGGTTGCTGTGAACTGTGACATCACGGCACTCTACCAAGGGTGACAAAGCGAGACTCTGTCTCTAAAAAAATAAAAAAAGAAAACAAAGAAAAAGAAAATATTTCCACTCAGATCTGAAACTAGACGAGGATGCCCATTGTCTCCACTGCTACTCAACATAATAATGGAATCTTAACCATAGTAATCAGGCAAGAGAGGCGATCAAGGGTATCTAAATGGGGTCACAGGAGATCAACCTCTGACTCTTTTCAGATGATATGATTTTATACCTGGAAAACCCCAGGGACTTAACTACCAAACTCTTAGAAGTGATCAAGGAATACAACACTGTCTCAGGATAGAAAATCAATACTTACAAATCAATAGCTTTTATATGTACCAACAATAATCAAGCTAAAAAAATAGTCCAGGACTATTTCTTTTTCAGTAATGCCTAAGAAGATGAAATATTTGGGAATTTACCTAACAAAAGATATGAAAGATCTCTATAAGGAGAACTATGAAACTCTGAGAAAAGAAATAGGTGAACATGTTAATAAATGGAAAAACATACCATGCTTATGGCTGGGAAGAATCAACATTTTTAATATGTTCATACTACCCAAAGAAATATACAAATTTAATGCAATCTCTATTAAAGCACCACTGTCATACTTTAAAGATCTGGAAAAAATAGTACTTCGTTTTACATGGAATGAGAAAAAACCTCGAAGATTCAGGACATTACTCAGAAATAAAAACAAATCAGGAGGAATCATGCTACCAGACTTCAGGCTATACTGTAAATTGTTAGTGATCAAACATCATGGTACTGGCATAAAAATAGAGAGGTAGATCTATAAAACAGAATTGAGAACCAAGAGATGAACTCAGCCACTTGTCATCATTTGGTCTTTGACAAGCCTATCAAAAACATTCATTGAGGGAAAGGTTCCCTATTTAACAAATGGTGCTGGGAGAACTAGCTAATGACCTGTAGAACACTGAAACTGGATCCTGGTCTTTCAACAGTAACAAAAATCTATTCTCACTGGATACAAGGTTTAAACTTAAGACATGAAACTATAAAAATACTAGAAGAGATACTAAAATATATTTTAGGAGGAGGACCCACCCCCCATCAATTAAAGTAACACCAAAAATATATTACTGGGATCTGATAAAACTAAAAAGCTTCTGCACAGCCAAGAGCATTATAAGTAAAGAAAGCAGACAGCCCTCAAAATGGGAGAAGATATTTTCAGGTTATGTTTCTGACGAAGGTTTGATAACTAGAATCCACAGATAACTCAAAGTAATTAATAAGAAAATAATAAGTGATCCCATTTCATTGTGGGCAAGAGACTTGAACAGAAGCTTCTCTGAAGAAGACAGGCACATGGCCTACAGACACATGAAAAAATGCTCATCATTTTTAATCATCAGAGAAATGCAGATCAAAACCACTTTGAGATATTATCTAACTCCAGCAAGAGTAGCCCACATAACAAAATCCAAAAACTACGATGTTGGCATGGATGTGGAGAGAATGGAACACTTCTGCACTGCTGATGTGAATGCAAGCTAATATGTTCCTTTTGGAAAGAAGTTTGGAGAAAACTTAGGGAACTAAAAATAGACCTGCCATTTGATCCTGCAATCCCTCTACTAGGTATATATCCAGAAGACCAACAATCATTTTACAGCAAACATATTTGTACCAGATGGTTTATTGCAGCTCAATTAATAACTGCTAAGTCATGGAAGAAGTCCAAGTGCCCATTGACCCATGAAGGGATTAATAAATTGTGGTATATGTATACCATGGAATGTTATGCAGCTTTAAAAAAAGATGGAGACTTTACCTCTTTTATATTTACCTGGATGGAGCTGGAACACATTCTTCTTAGTAAAGTATCTCAAGAATGGAAGAAAAAGTATCCAATGTACTCAGTACTATTATGAAACCAATTTATAATCACCCATACTTTCATATGAAAGATAAAACATATATCCCAGGATGAAGGAGGGAAAAGGAGGGGGGAGGGGAAGGAGGAGGATGGGAGGAGGGTGCATATTGCAAGGGTCCATGTCAAATCTAGTAAGAGTAGAGTATAAATGTCTTAACACAATAATTAAGTAAGTGAGGTGAAGGCTATGTTAACCAGTTTGATGTAAGCATTTCAAATTGTATATAAAGTCAGCACATTGTCCCCATAAACGCATTAATGTACATAGTTATGATTTAACAACAAAAATAAAAATTGTTGGGCAGCACCTGTGGCTCAATGAGTAGGGTGATGGCCCCCTATCCTGAGGGTGGCAGGTTCAAACCCAGCTCTGGCCAAACTGCAACAAAAAAATAACCGGATGTTGCGGTGGGCGCCTGTAGTCCCAGCTACTTGGGAGGCTGAGGCAAGAGAATCACCTAAGCCCAGGAGTTGGAGGTTGCTGTGAGCTGTGACAACACAGTACTCTACTTAGGGTTTTAAAGTGATATTTTGTCTATACAAAAAAAAAAAAAAAAAAAAGAATAATGGAGGTGACACCAAACTAGTGGCCTTATTTTGTGTTCTCCACAGTCTGTAGGAAAAGAAAACGACTCTTCTCAAACCCCAGTGACAGGATTTGGATATGAAGAATAAAATTTGCTGTGGCATCCAACACACAATTTTGACAGCCTCTTACTTGTTGCAAACATACAAAGGATTTTTAAGATCTTGATGTGGGGAGTTCCTTCTATCCTCTTATGTTAATATGAGAAATGCCCCTAAATGAAATTAATTCAAAAGAAGATTTAAAGACTCAATTTCCCTGCCGGGGCTTCAGTGGTGTGAAGTCAACATGGAGTTCAACTGTGTGATAACATTCAACATGGATTACATGGGACGTATATATTTGTAAAAAGGAATATTAAATCAAAGTGGATTAAAGACAGCTCAATTTTTTATAACTATTTCTTGACATGTGTATTTTATACTTCCCCACCTTTACTATAAGGAAGCCACAATTCTTCTGAACAGTAGTTAACTGATCATGAAACAAAATCTCAAGTTATTTTTTATATCATTCCCTCCCTCAGGCTCAAACCTGACAAGCAGAGATGGCCCTGTGGAGTAAGGCATTAGCCTGGACTTGTCCCCACCTGAAAGTGAGAGGTGAGGATGCACCAGTAGAAGTGAGAGGAAGCCTTGTTCACACCCCTCACATCCCTGCCCACTAGTCTCATGCAGACCAATGCACACATAGCTGCATACACCCCCAAAACACATATGCATACCCCACTACACACAGACCAACACACACATGCACACACAGACACACATCCCAACACAGACTCACCAGCATATTCCTAACACAAACACCCCATACCACACACAGACAAGCACACTCACATGTATACACCAATACACACAGGCACACTTAACATATAGACTCGAACTCACACATTCAGCATATGCCTCTCAGTACACACTAGCACACAAATTCTGTGCACTGAGAGAGGGTCCACCAGGCTACCTAGAGCATGACTTTGACTGGCCCCCCCTGAGTAGAGATGTACTAAATTCAAGTCCCAGCCCTGGAAGTCTAGGCTGTCTCCACTAGGCCATTTGTTAGGTCAAGAATGACTCTAGATCAGTAATATTTGGACTTTTTACTTATGTACCCCTTAAATTGTCTTTTGTAAAAATATGTTTTATAAAATTGTTTTGTATGAATCATATAAAATTTGTTTTATAAAATTACTCCTCACATATTTTTGAGTTGACATCTGAAGTTTTTCATATAAGTTTAAGTAGGAAGTGTTTTCAACATATGGTAAAAGTTGATATTATAAAATAAAACTGTTAAATCTTTTGAATGATTTCAGCGCAATCATAGTGATTTTTTAATAACCAACATCTGAATTAATGGATACATTACCAAATTATTCATCAATAGTTGGAAATTTTCCATTGTTCCCTTTTGTTTTCATTTCATTCCCCATCTGCCAATGTGTATTTTGATTCTAATCTTAAAGATCACTCAATCTTAGTTCGCTACCAAATATATGCAAATTAAAATTTTAAAATGTTAATATTCTAGTTACCATGAAGTTTAATTATTAAATTATTTTTTTCTTTTCTGTATTGTGTTCTCATTCCCAATGATCAAAATAATATAGTATGCACTTTGATACTTTTAAATAAAAGATAATATTAATCTTAATTCAAATGGTTTCTTTAATGGAAGATCTTCTAAGAAATTTATGAATGATCCTATGTAAGAATCAGATACAGTTTGGCATTAATTCTATTCCAATTTTTCTCTTTTTACAAGTAAAGAGTCCCAAACATTGATCATATGAAAGGATGGAAATGAAAGAAGTTGCAAATTCCCTTCAATTCTTTGTATTCTTTCTGAATTACATAAAGTGAAATTACATGGTTCAATAACAATTTAACATAAAAAATTACCTCTAATGCTCTATTAGTATATAGGATAATATCCTTCTTCAGTTGTGTTAGAAAATAAAATGAATTCTACCCTACCCCATCCCCTCTCAGTTATTCCTTAAATTGTCACTTAGGCACCTGGAGGTTTATTGTCTCTTGGAAACACTGCATCAAAGAAGGTAGAAACAAGATGGTTTGGAGAACCACCTCCTCTGAGACACATTTTACACAGATCCATTTTAAGAAAGGGTAATTACGGAAAGTGGGGATCAGGAAATAGATTCCCTTAAAATGTTTAGATGTTGTAAGCCTTGGAAAGTCTTCCATTTTCCCAGGAATATGCATGCTACAGTTCGAAGATTGTTCTGGGAGGTTTTTCTTTTGAGACAGGTTAGGATTAATCATAAAGTGAGATCTAAACTGCAAGGTTGTTAATGTAGATGTTAATGAAGACACCTTGACTTGATGTGCTATTTAAAACCAAAAAAATAATAGCTGCTATCTACTTAACACATATGGTATATGGCTTTGCAGACTCTCATCTGGTCCTGCCTGTGTGTGTGCACATCTCCTATTGACATATTCAGCCTCATGCTGAGTCCAAAATGCATTCAGAGTCTATGTTGTCTGATAAACTGTTGGGAGCCCTAAACAGTGAACAGTACAGATTAAAATTGGTGTAATCTCATTTCTGTTCACAAACCTGAGGACAGTTGATTTCCATTTCTAACACCTGTGTAAGAAATATGTTATTTCTATTTTTTTACATAGAAAAACAGAAGCACAGAGAAGTCAGATCATTTGTCTAAGACAAAGCAAGTAAACAAGTAGTAGAGTTGACATTTAAACAAATTGGGATTTTGAGATGTCATGGAAGGCAATCTTAGCAGACCCTCTGAGTGCCTAAGTCTGAGACTCAGCATTTGGGAGATTAACTGGCCCTCATATGGCTACAACTCTGCATGAGGGGATTCTGAGGAAAGATAGAGCTGCAAAGCAACTGACTTAAGGTTATGCAATGACAACTAAATTAATAATAATTTAATAATTAGTAATCATAAAGTACTAACTGCTTGCTCATTTTGGAAGCATTCTAGAATAATGGCTAGGAGTGAAGAATTTGGAATCATACTGCTTGGGTTCAAATCTCAGATCCACCATTAAAAAGCTCTTACCTTGGATAAAGTACTTAATTTTTCTTAGTTTTTTTACTTTGAAAAATAGGAATAGCTATAACACCCATCTCATAAGACAGTTATGAAAATTAAGTAAAATAACAGAGATTAAGTGTTTGGAAGACCAATCCAGATGGCACATAGAAAACACTCAATAAATTCAAGCTAATGATAGTAAAAAATTATAAAAGATTTTTAAAAATTAGTTTTAATCCTGTGATGGTCTAAGAAGACACAAAGAATAATTCCTATTCTTTTGAATGTGTCATATCTTGTGTCCTAAGATATGATCAGTTTTGGAGGACAATCCATGGGCTCAGTTTTGTTAGAATGAAATGTTCCGTATATGTTTGTTAAGTCTATTTGTTCTAGGGTCAAGTATATGTCCATTATTTATTTGTTTAGTTTCTTCTTGGAGGATCTATCCAGTACTGCCAAGAGGGTGTTAAAATTCCAACTATTACAGTGCAAGAATATATCATATTATTCAGATCCATTAGGGTTTGTTTTATAAATCAAAGAGCGCTCAGATAGGGTACATGAATATTAATTTTTGAAATTTCTTCATGTTGTGTGCTTCCCCTGACAAATATGTAGCATCTATCCTTGCCTTTCCTTAATTTTTTTGGTTTAAATCCAATTGTATCTGCAAATAAGATGGCAACCCCCTTTTTTTTCTGATGCCTGGATTACTGTTTTTCATCCCTTCACTCTGAGTCTTGTTTTATCCTTTGAGGTAAGGTGTATCTCTTGGAGGCAACAGATACTTGGCCTGAATTTTTGTCTCCAGTCAGTCAACATGTGCCTCTTTAGAGAAGAATTTAAGCCATTTACATTAATTGAGAGAGTTGATAAGTGTGGTGGACTTTTGGTCAGCTTGTTTTTCAGAGGTCCAGTGCATATTTTTATTCCTTTTACCATTGTGGAAGCTAGATTTTATTCTTTAAATTCTGGATGAGTTTACTTTGGTGGTGGATCATTGTGCTGGTCATTATGAAAAATGGGTCTGAGTATTTCTTGGAGAGCTGGTCTAGTTATGGCAAATTTCCTTAACATATGGATGTGAGTAAAGTATTTGATTTCTCTGTCACAGATGAAACTCAGATTAGTGGAATACAGGATTCTGGGTTGAAAGTTGTTTTGTTTTAGAAGGTGAAAGGTCAATGACCATTCTCTTCTGGCATAAAAAGTTTCAAATGAAAGATCTGCAGTCATCCTGATATTTTTCCCTTTGTAGGTAATGTTGATATCTTTCCCTTTGTAGGTAATGCTTCTCATATGCCTTGCAGTATTTTCTCCTTCATATTAACTTTGGCAAAGTTAATTACAATGCATCCAGGAGCTGCATTGTTTGGATTGAGCCCCTCAGTGAGGGGGCACTTCTACAACTTGAACTTTACCTTGGAAGTGAGAACAATGTAACCCAAATTTTTTTTTCCTTCATATTAATTTGAAATTTAAAAAAAAAATTTTAAATTCATTTAAAAAATTGTGGTAAAATATGTATAACATAAATTTATGGTAAATTTATCTATGGTAAATTTATTTTTAAGTCTCCAGTTCAGTGAGTTTAAGTACATTCATGTTATTCAGCACAACTATCCATCCACAGAACATTTTCCTCTTGCACAGTTAAAACTCTGTACCCTTAAATAATAACTCCTTATTCCCAGCTTGCCCTTCATATACCTATGAATTTAGCAACTTTAGGTATCTCATGTAAATGGAATATACATTATTTGTCCTTTAGTGACTAGCTTATTTTACTTAGCATAATGAAAGGTTCATCTATACTGTAGTGTGCATCAGAATTTCCTTCTTTTCTTTTTCTTTTTGAGACAGAGCCTCAAGAAGATGGAGACTTTACCTCTTTCATGTTTACATGAATGGGGCTGGAACATATTCTTCTTAGCAAAGTATCTCAAGAATGGAAGAAAAAGTGTCCAATGTACTCATCCCTACTATGAAACTAATTTATAGCTTTCATATGAAAGGTATAACCCAGTTATAGCCTATGAATATAGGGAAAGGGGGAGAGTAGGGGAGGGAGGGGGGAGGATGGATTGGAGGAGGGTAATTGATGGGAATCACACCTACAGTGCATCTTACAAGGGTACATGTGAAACTTACTAAATGTAGATTATAAATGTTTTAACACAATAACTAAGAAAATGCCAGAAAGGCTATGTTAACCAGTGTGGTGAAAATACTTCAAATTGTATATAAAACCAGTGCTTGGTATCCCATGATTGCATTAATGTACACTGCTATGATTAAAGTAAAAATGATTGTGTATTCATACTTTTTGTGGCTGAAATCCCCCTGTTGAGTGGAAATTTACTAGTTTATCTTTTTACTGGAACTGACTTGTCACTCATTAAAATTTTAAAGCAGATTCCACCTTTTCTGAACGCCCCCCAACCTCTCAGGTGCATGAGTCTCGCAGTCACCTACTCCACAAACCTGGAAGAGATGTTAGAAACAGCTGGTCCACTCCCTCATCTTCAGAGGAGTCTGGGTTGGTATTTCTCAATTTTCTTCTTCCCTATCTCTAGACACTCAAAGACATTAATTCACTTACCTCTATTTGCAGAGTATTTGAACAGTTTTCTTTTTGTTTTACTCCTTTTTTTAATGTGTGTTGGTTAGTCTTGATTCCCTGATTAAATCAAATTTCCTTTTAGGACAAAGATTTTATTTCATATAGTTGGGGCTCAGTAAGTTATTCAAATATTGTGTTATTGTTGCCTACCAGTTTAAGCCAACTAGTTTCTAGGTGATTAGAATAGATCATTTGATGAAGCCTGATTATCTCATGTTTTCCATTTAATTCCCCTTAAAACTTTTCTCTGCTTCTAAAAATGTAGTCCTTTTATTTATAACCATCCAGATTTACAGGCAAAACGTGTTCCAGTAGAAGAATTGATGTTAGGGGCCTGCACCGACCTCTCAACTTCCTTCTTGGCTGCCATCTTTTTAATTTTTGCAGGGCAAGTTTCAACTGTTTTTCTACACCAAAGAGGTTAATCGAATTTAGGAAGGTGCCCACGGCCGCAGGACAGATCTCAGGGCTGGAGTCTGGGGCTGAAACCACAGACAACTGTGAAATGCTCTATTCCCCTCAAAGATTCCCGTGGAGAGAACTATTTTTTTCTCATCAAATATTTTTGTTCAATACAACCTACCTAGAGGGGGATTTTCTTTTGGATTTCTCTGAGAAAGATCTTTTTCAGAGTAGAGTTATAAGTCCTAGGACTGGAACTTGCTGCAGATGTTTTCTTTACTTGTTGCAGGGAAGATAAGTAAAACATAAGTTTTTTGGGATTCTCCAGATGTTTTCGACTGTGCAGGTAACACACACAGCGCGTACTGACTGCTCCCCTGCGCAGAGCCTGTTTGAGGCAGGTGACCAGGTCTTCTTAGCAGGCATCTGTGTTGTGCTGATCCAGTCTCAGCTGCACCCTCCCCAAGCTGAGACAAGGCAGCAGATTCCAGGGTCCCTGAATCACAGAGGCCTGGCAGCTTTGGGGCCATCTTCCTTTCTTTGATATTCTTTCTGCCTTGGCCATAAGTGGTGGCAGGAGGCTAAGAAGGGGTAACAAGATGACACAGCATCACAAATCCCAGTTCAGAGATTGGAACCAGTTTCTGCCTTAGTCAGTCTTGGGCAGCTAGTATACCACAGGCTGGAGGGATTAACCAATGAACATTTATTTCTCACAGTTCTGGAGGCTGGAAGTCCAAGAACAAGGTAGAAGGTAGACCCAATCTCGGGGGAGGGTCCACTTTCTGATATGGGAATGACTTCTGCTATAGTTTAAATGTGTCCCCCAAAGTTCATGTGTTGGAAACTTAATCTCCAAGGCTACAATGTTGGGAAGTGGGACCTTTAGGAGATATTAGGCCATGAGGACTCTACCTGTAATTAAGGGAGCGGGTTGTTTTTCATGGGAGTGTGTTCCTGATAACAGAATGGGCTCATCCCCCTTTTCTCTACCTCCTTCTCTCTTGCATGCGTGCTCTCTTGCCCTTCTGCCTTGTCAGGGTCTGATGCGGCATGAAGGCCCTCTCCCTCGACCTTGAACTTTTCAGCCTTTAGAACTGTAAGAAACAAATTTCAGTTTTTTAAATAAATGACTTAGTCTCAGGTTCTTTATTAGAGCAACACAAAAGAGATCAAGACAAAAACGTTGGAACCAAAAAATACTTGAAAATGTGGAAGAGGTTGAAAGAATGTGGAAGCACAGGCTGGAAGAAGCGTGTATTACTGTGAATGGCATGTTGAGGGAAATTCTGGTGAGGGCTCAGAAGAAGACAAGAAATGTAGGGTAAATGTAAAATCTCTTAGAAATTACTTAAGAGGTCATGATCAGAATGTTGGTTGAAATATGGATGGTAAAGGTCATTCTGATGCAGTCTCAAATAGAACTGAGTAACAAACCATTAGAAACAAGAGTCAAAGCCAGCATTGTTATCAAGTGGTAAAGAAGTTGGTGGACTTGTGTCCACATCTTAGGGCTTTGTGGAAGGTGGAATCTTGGAGCAATGAATGAGGACATCTGGCAGAAGACATTCCTAAGCAAAACACTGAAGGGGTGGCATAGGTACCTTTGGTCACATATTGTAAGATGTGAGAGGAAAGAAATGACTTAAAGGTAAAATTTATAATCATAAGAGAAGCAGAACTATAGTGCTACTGGCCTAAAGCATCAGATTAGAAGAGCTGCAGACAGCTCCAGCCCATGACAGCTGCTGGGTAGGCTGACCTCAGTGGGCAAGTCTGCTTTAGGCCTTAAGGGCCAACCCGCTGTGCCCAGGATGTGGGACCTGAAGCCAAAGGAGATTATTCTCCTGGTTTGAGATGTTATGTTTTCTCTGTTGAGATTTACACTTATAGGAACCAGTTACCCCTTCTTGTTAGCACCAAACACTCCTCTTTTGGAATGAGAAAATCTAGCCTGTGCCTGCCCCACCACTGTATTTTGGAGCACATAGCCTGTTAATTTCACATTTCGCAGCTACAGAGAAGTTTGCTTCAGGATGAATCATGCCTGCAGTCTCACCATATCTGATTTGGGTGAGACTTTAGGCTTTTGAGTTGATGTTGGAAAGTGTTAAGACTTTTGGGACTACTGGGATAAAATGAATGTTTCTGCATGTAAGAAGGATGTGAATTGGGGGTGGGCAGGGGATCAGTGCCAGAGTTTAACTATGTCCTCCAAAGTTCATATATTGGAAACTTGTTCCCTAATGCAAGAGTGCTAAGAGATGGGACCTTTAAATACTCTTTCTTTTGAGGAAAGCTTAGCTACAGACATGAGCTCATGATTTATTCTTCTTAAGTGAAGAGACATCATGACAGGTAGTCTGTCTTGGCATCAAAAAGTTGTCAAAATTTATGTTTGATTGACTCTTCTTTCTAGTTTTTGCAACTCATACAAGTGATGTAGAATTTCATCTCCCCCTCTCCTGAGTAATGTCAGCATAACGCCTGAGGGGAGAACAGGCTGCTGGGAGTGGGGCCTGAAGTCCCACCTCTGGCCCCAAAGGAGGCACTACTGTGATCCCTATTTTACAGGGAAGTTCAGAGAAGCACAGAACAGGAATGCATGTGCCGGGAAACACCAGTTTGACAAGGTGGGGGTCAGGGTTTGATCCAGCTGTCTCACCGTTGAGATACCGTCCCTCTCTGTGCAGAAGTGACACAACATGTGTGGCTCATGTGTAATGTGGACCAAGCACCTGCTCCTATAACACCTCACCCCAGGGCCTGCTGTTTGCAGAGCAACTGATAAGAGAAACATGGCACAGACATGAGTGGGACAATTCTTGACTTCAAGCAATTATCAGATGAGAAGAAAAGATACAGATAGCAGGAATGCAGGGCAGGATCTGCTAAGTATTCAACAAGTGTTACTGCCCTAAGTCATCAGAATTAACAGGGACGTGTCTTCACAGAAAATGTCTAGCCAGGTGGCCCACAGGGAACACCCTGAACAGGGAGGTGGGATTTGAGAGAGGGACCTGGGTGCTTGGATGCCAGGCTCAGGAAGCAGGGAGGAATCTGGAGGAGACAGAAAGCCAGTGCTTTTAAACGAAGCAGCTTGGTTTGTCAGCAGAATTGGTTTAAGCAAAGGTACAGACAATGAAGCATGCAGAGTGGGCTGGGAATGGTCCAGTGGGGCCCTCAGTGCTGGCTGAGACTGAGAGTCTGAGATAAGACAGGAGGAGAGAAGTTCAGGAGAAGGTTTTGGGGTCAAATCTCGAGGATCTGGCAATGGTTTGCATGTGTAACCGCTGGGGGGCTGGCTCACCTCAGTGCTAGGAACAGAAGTTAAAGGTTACTTTCACAGTAGCTATTGTTGAGAGAATTTAATATGGTACCAAAGTGATTTTCATCTACCAGGAACTAGCACCAGCTCCCCTAGACTGTACTTAATTAGGCTACTATGTATTTTAGAGATTTGGAAGAAACTCAGAAAAGAGTGGAGTCTGGTAGAGTCTGGTAAAATCTTTGCATCTCTCAAGAATACAGCCAGGGTATGAGGGTGGGGAGTTAGAAAAGATAAAGGGGCACCATACTTAAAATTGACAGCAAACAATCCCTGGAGACCATGACTTCAGCACACAATGGGGCACCAGCTAATTTGTCCGCTATCCATTAGCCAGGACCCCAGGTCCTTGAGGAAGGACATATGTCCCATTCTTCTGCCATGTCTGGCAGTACCACAGGCTCCTCAGAGGCACAGGGGTGTCCCCTGAGCTGGCAGTGTCCCCGTGTTGGTAGCACAGCAGGCTGTCTGAGGTGGCAGTCCTGCTGGGGCACATCTGTCCCTCTCAAAATTCACACTGCTAATGTCTCACTCTGGTGACAAATGCAAATTGGGTTGCTTCGTCCAAACATGTCAGCCTCATTAGCAGGGCATAGTGACTGGCGCAGGCACCGGCCACCCCCCTTTTCTTCTGTTCTTACCTCCAACCACTCAGGGGTCGCTCATCCTTCAGCATCACTCGTTGGTCTAGTTGTGGGGAGCAGGTGGGAGAGAGCTTTCTCACAAAAGAAAGGTCTACGGTTACTAGGAGATATTTACCATGGTTTATTCTTTATAAAGCAAATAGACCTCTTCTGGTTAAATATTGAATAAAGCCAGACAAGAATTTACCTTGATCTTGAAGAAAACTGATGGCACTCACTGCCCACCCAGGGAAGAGCGGTAGGTAAAATCACAACTTTGGAGCTGAGAATAAGACAGCATGGATTTCTTGCCTGTTTAAATGAATACTTCTTGATTATAAAAAGTGTTTTTTTGACCATATCACAGAGTCATCAAAACTCTGCTTTGCTTTCCATGTAATTCAATCGACACCTTTAAGTAATTTGTTTCCCTTAGACCATACATTTAAAAGCATAGAATGATTTTGTGTTTCTTAAACATTTGACAGTGACTCTGTGATAACAAAAGCTTAGAAATCCAGTTAAGGATGCTACCCTTGTCAACCTTCCTGAAGGTTTAAATTGTATTTGTTGTAATAGAAATCCCTTCACAGTCTTTTTGATGTCAATAATGTATTTGCTTAATAAACACAGGTTGACTTTGAAGGTATGAGGTGGCAAAGAGATTAAACAATATTTTATTTGATAATGATAAATGATTTGTACTTTACATTCATTTGACTCTCAATATACATTTTGCAATGCCAAATAAGTCATTTTTATTGTGACCGACTCACATGATAATTTCAAAGCACAGCAGGAGGGTGGTATTAATTGTATTGTTCTCCTGGCTAGAAATTTTGTTTGGTGCAAAAAAGATATAGATTATGCATCAAAGGTCAAAATTTTAACTTTCAGCTAGAAACATTATATACCTTCCCGAGTAAGGAAAAGTTTGGATTTTTTTTTCCTCTAGAACTCTGTATTAAGGTAATTAAAATTTTCAGAACTTTTACTATATTTCCTTGCTGAGAAAAAAATTGATTTAGAATTCAAATATATAATTTCCCTATATTTACTTTATGTTTATTTTCATATTATTTATTACTCAGATTAAAATGAAGCCATTTGGCCAATTGTTGGAATAGCCAAATATACAGGTGTGTGACACCAGTGACAAACCCTCGGATGTTTGCATTTGCTTTTATGCATATTCTTGCTGTTAGTCAATGTATGCTGAGAAAGAGAGAGAGGATTAGGTGTGAGAGAGAGAGTGGGAGGTGGGGGAGATGTAATGCAGGGGCCATCGCAGAGTCTAAGAGCCTTGTCAGTAGCTGGAGTAGCCCAAGAGCACTTGGGCCATGTGGGTGACTCGGGATCGGGGGCTTCTTCCATCAGCACTGCGCTCACCACCACCTCTGTAACAAACGAGACCAGCATTTATCTTTCCTTTCCTTTTTACTTTCCCCTCTTCTTACCCTTCTCCTCTCCTTTTCTCTTCTTAATGCACTTAGTTTCTTAGAGTGGCAGCAAATGTGACAGGGCACCTGTGAGATCCCTCAGCCCCTCCCTTCCTTTCTCAGCCTTGGACCACACCTCTGGCATATACCTGGCTGTCCAAGCATCCTGGTTCCTGGGCTTTCTTGTTTAATTTTCTCCCACTCTTTTACTCAGAGTCCCAAATTTAAGAACTAGACCTTTGGGACAGTGATGTATTAAGTGCCCTCATTTGCAGCTCGCTGATCCAGTCTAGTCACAGCACAGACAGAAAGTGCTGCACTCTGAGAATGTTCCCGGTGTGGCGGGTGGGTTCCTGGCACCCGCTTCCTGTGCCACCCTGCTGCTGGGACCCCAGCACACCCTGCGGGTGAGGAGGGGCTGTGGTCTGTGGAGTGGGCACGGGGCGGGAGGTGGTGGCCGGGGATTGGGAGCTGCCCCTCTCAGAGGACATGTGGATTCTGGTCCACTGTCTTTCATAGGTGAACAAAGTTCACCTCACTTCTTGAGGGGAAAAGAAAGAATGGGGGAAGAAAATGGACAGATGTGTTCTGAGAACTGAGTTTATCTCTGTCTGTCTGCATAGTCACCTCACGTAAAGACTCCACAGAATCCACATGGGAAACTCCATGTTCCCCTATAAACGCCACAGATTCAATTCACTTGACTGGATGCACCATTTCTTCAATATCCACAGCAGACTTGGCCCTGTTCTCAACACAGCAAGAGACTAGCTAGCCCAGTTTTTATAACCCAAGGTCAAACATCCATCTATTTCTTTAAACCCTTAATTCCTTCTCTCTCTCTCTTTTTTTTTTTTTTTAGACAGAGTCTCACTATGTCACCCTGGGTAGAGTGCCATGGCATTACAGCTCACAGCAACCTCAAACTCTTGGGCTCAAGCAATTCTCTTGCCTCAGCTTCCAAGTAGCTGGGACTTCAGGTGCCCTCCACAATGCTTAGCTATATTTTTGTTGGAGTCATGGTTGTTTAGCAGGCCCAGGCCAGGTTCTAACTGCCAGTCCCGGTGTATGTGACCAGCATCCCAACCACTGAGCTATGGACGCTGAGCTCAAATCCTTAATGTTATCTAACCCAGTTCCTTGGTTGTCTGTTAAAAAGAGTTGGGCTTGTTTACATGCCTCTGTCATGAGTTAATTCCAAGGAATTAAATCTTTAGAATTAACTGAATTCACCTGAATAATTTTAGGTGCTCTATTCAAAATAAAGTTGAGTACTTCAAAAACTGAAAGCTGTGAATGGATTTTTGCTACAAATTTTGAGGAGGAGTGATTGGGAGTCAGTCTGCTAAACTACAGGCTCTTGGAAGGAAGGATTCACTTGCATGTTAAATATCTTCAGGGAGGAGAGTGACAGGGTGGGCAACAGTGGCCAGGCAGCGGTCAACTTCCATTTGTTTAAAGACATCACAGTGGCCCATAGTCGGTCCCCCTTATGGTCCAACCCCACTTCATTCATAGGCCGAGAAACAGGGAAGCTGAGGAACATCCCGTGACTTGCCTGGCATCCCCCAGGCTGTCAGCTAGAGCTGACTAGATGCTGTGGCTTCTAACCCCAGTCCTGGCTCTTCCCATCTTTACCTCCAGATAGGAACGTGCATGGCTGTCATTCTCCCTCCCTTCACGACACCTCGTGTGTGAAATTGGTATAGCACATTGGCCCCATCTGGCTGGTGCACAGATTAATGGACATGACATATGCTAAACACCAAAAGAAAACACAGAGATAAAATACAGTTGGTAGGACACCTTCCTTCTCTGCCTCTTTCTCTCTCTTGCTGTTTTTTTTTTTTATCCCTTGTTCCTTCTCTCCGCCCCTCCCATTATTCCTTCCTCTCCTCTCCTTTCTCTTCTCTTTACTTTTCTCACTTGACGTTGTAGTTCTAGAGAGAGAGGGTAGCATTGTGCTTTGCATGTAACAATTAGTCAATAAATTTTAAAGGCTAGGACTAGAGGAAAGTGTTCTGAAGGTCAGCAATGGGATTGTGAGCTGCACTGTCATCAGTGCTTTAGGGCAATAGAGGCCTATGTCATGCTGCCATGTCGATATTCCCTTTAGGAGTAGGGGTCCTGGGTCTGTGCCGGCTGTGCCTGTGGTGGTAGGTTATCCTTCATACACTTGCAAAAGGCTGGCATAATCTGGGAGCAGTCTGCTGGTTCTGTGCAAAGCTAAATGAGGTGTGTGTGGGTTGAAGACTCTGTTTTGGCCCTGTTAGCACTGTGCTCCATCCAATTGGCCTGTTTCATTAATGAGGTGAGGCCTCAGTGTTCAATGCTGGGAGGTAAACAGGCAGAGGATGGCCTATAGCCCACTATCTCGGGAGGTTGGGAGGGGTCCTTTTCCACTCTGCCCTGCAGGAGCAGGGATGCCAGCTGTCCCGTGTTGGGAGAGCACAGCAGCGTTAGGTGCTGCGGGCTCTGCAGCTTGGCAGCTTCTCTCTCTTTGGCACTTCCTTGGTGCAATGACTTGGGTGGGGCACAAGACCACCTGAAGGACCCCATCCTCAGCTTATGATCGTGAGCCACTGTTTGTGTCTTGAAGTTGTGAGTCTGATTCTCACCCTCTCCGGTTTGTTCCTTTACGAGAACACAGTCCTGGGGAAGTGGTGGGCTGTGGCTGGGTGAGGCCTCTGTCCTGGAGGAGAAAGCTTTGTCACCCTGCCTTGTTCATTATTCCCTCTCCTTTCTGATCAATTCTAAATTCAATACCTGTATGATTTTATTAGCCAAAAGACACGATGAACATTTTAGGAAACTCAAAGTCATAATACAGGTTTAAAAAAATATACGCAGTAGAACCTCTGTAAGTTGACCACCTGAAGGACTGTAACAAACAGATCAACATACAGAGGTGGTCAACATAAGGAACTAAGCCTACTGTACTGATATATACAGGTGGTGCATGTCTGGTCTATGAAAATTAGGTCAACATGAGGTGGTCAACATAGGCAGGTGTTCAGCTATGGAGGTTCTATTGTATTTACATAGTCCTTATTATATATCAGTGCTTTACAAGCTTAAATTGTTCAATTCTCACAATTTGGGGGGGGGGAATTATCATTATTATCATTCCATATTACACTTGAGAAAACCGAGGCACAGAGTGGTTAAATCTTGCTCATGGTCATACTCCTGGTTTATGGCAGGGCCCAGGTTTGAGAATGGTGATTGTGGACCACTATGCCACACCACCTCCACTAACATATCTGAGCAACTGGGGAATATGTGCTGGACCTCATTTTTACACTCTGCACGTTAATGACTTAACACTTAACACTTCCCCTTATGTTAATGACTTAACATTTATGACATGCCCCAGGATCCACTGATCCACCTGCCCTTCCCATGGGCCCATAGTCTATTTGGGCTATTTGTATTCTTTAAACGAATGGCTTATAAATCAATGGAAATTTATTTCTCTCCATTCTGGAGGCTGCAAGTCTAAGATCAAGTGTCAGCTGATTCAGTATCAGGTGAGGATCTGCTTCCTGGTTCACACATGGTGCCTTCTATCTGCTCACATGTTTGAAGAGGTGAGGAAGCTGTCTGGGGCCTTTTTGTTTGTTTGTTTTTGACTTTTTGTTGTTGTTGTTGTTGGTTCTTGAGGGTACAAGAAACCAGGTCACACTGATTGCATTTGTTAGGTAAAGTCCCTCTTACAATCTCTGGGGCCTCTTTTATAAGGACTAATCCTATTCTCAAGGGCTCTGACTCCATGATCTAATCAACTCTAAAAGTTTCTATCTCCTAAACAAAACTTCGGGAGTTAGGATTTCTGTATCTTAATTTGGGGGGGACACAAAGATTCAGGCAATAGTTCATTCCTTCCTGCTCTTGCCTCAGAATTCTTACAGTAGCTCACCCAGAAGTCTCTATCAAAGGGCCGTAATTCTTGTGTGAATTGAAATGTATTTGCCACTCTTATTGTTCCCCAAAATTGCCACTGCCATTCTCTGACCCACTTATCTGAGGGAGGTTTGAAACCTTATACCTGAACTTGCTAGATGGAATACCTACATTTGAATGGATATGTTGGCAATAGTGTGTGTGTGTGTGTGTGTGTGTGTGTGTGTGTGTGTCTTGGAATGCCCAAAGGGTTATGCTCTTCATAAAGTGTTCACACCAAGTTCCCATTATGAGTGACATCCCCTCTATTGGATCTCCTTTTCTATCATGACATCCCACCAGACAATGTGCCAGGTGCCCAATGATGACATGGTCCTTGGGAAAGGCACCAGTGCGAATAATTAATACACTGAATTCCCAAGTAGGAGCACCTAAGTTGAGTCAAAATTTGCTCTGGGTTTAACCAAAAGTCATTGAAGAAAAAAAATCATCATTGGAAACATTAGATTTGGAAGATTTTTATTACACGAAATTCTAGGTTCCGAAAACACAAAATGTTTAAATATGGCCTCGTGGCCATTCCTTATTTATGATGATCTTTTCTTTCTCCTCATTTTCTTCTTTTTCTGCCCTGGCCATTAATCTCTCAGACTTATCCCCCGCCCCACTCTTTCTTTCAGCTTCTTCTCTTTTCCATATAATTAAAAAGGAATCCACAAGCAGATAAGAAACAACTTATTTCATTGCTTTTTCATAGCTATGGGGTATGTGAATAATTTTATATTCATCTACATTTACAAAAGTGATGATGATAGAGCAGGCCTGGATGAATAGTCTGGTAGTGGACCAGAGAGGCAGGTGGACAGGTGAATAGGATGTAGTAATTCTATTCATAAAACAGATATTTTTTCAAATTTTAATGAGGAAATATATCTTTATCCTTAAGTTTAAAGCTAAATAAGAAATAGATGTAGTGATATTTGCTAGATTTTTACATTTGTTAAAAGCCAGGATAGACAGGGATAATAGAGTTACAACATTTGTGGTATATTATCTTCTACATAAAAATTAAAGTGAGGCAGTCATCATCAGAACTTGTTGTTTATATTTACTTAAAATTTTAATAAACAGAAATGCTACTTATGTGGTGAAGTTTAAAACCTGAAAAAATAACTCATTTGTCCATTAATGAATCTAGCTTTAGAACTGACATAAAAATGTCATTTTTAATACCAAGTGGTACTCAAAGAAGACATACAAAAATGCTTCTTCTTCTGGGAAGGTGGAGTAAATATACTTTTCTTTAGTCCTCCTGCTAAGAGTAGCCAAAAGCCATGGATGCAATATATGAAAGAAACGTAAAAATTCTGCAAGGTAAAGAGAAGTGAGACTAACTCAGATCTGTGAGATTTCTGGGTTTTCCTTTTGCTTCATATACCCCAGGCTAAAGAAGCCAACCACCCGGGCACATCAGGGGGAACAGATCAAAAATGCCGCAAGAAAAGCCAAAAGACTGGAAAGGGGGTAGGCTAGCCTAGCCCAGACAAACAAAACTTTTGGATCATAAATGTTATATTCCAGACAACTACCTCAAGAAAGCATGAGGATTTGTGTGTGGGGGGGATGTCTAGACTTCCACCTTTATGATCATAGCAAGATGCCCCACTCTCCACCCATCTCTGGTTGCGTCAGACAAGGCCAAGAGGAGCTGGAAATTTCACTAGTGGTAATGAAGCCCACCCTCCAAGCCCAGCAGATGTGAATTGAAAAGATGGAGGAGACGCACCATGCAAGCTCTAATCAAAGGAAAGCAAATACAGCTGTACCAATAATCAGATAAAGTAGATTTCAGAGTAAGGAAATTGACCAGGGTGAGAAAGGGACATTACATAATGATTAAAGTAATTAAACATTGATCCACCAAGAAGATAGAATAGTAAATGCCCACCAACCCAGGAATGGATTAACAAGCTGTGGTATATGTATACCATGGAATACTATTCAGCTATTTAAAAAAATGGAGACTTTACATCCTTCATATTAACCTGGATGGAAGTAAAAGACATTATTCTTAGTAAAGCATCACAAGAATGGAGAAGCATGAATCCTATGTATTCAATTTTGATATAAGGACAACTAATGACAATTAAGGTTATGGGGGGGGGGAAGGAAAAGCAGAGAGAGGGAAGCAGGGAGGGGAGTGGGGCCTTGGTGTGTGCCACACCTTCTGGGGGCAAGACATGATTGCAAGAGGGACTTTACCTAACAAATGCAATTAGTGTAACCTGGCTTATTGTACCCTCGATGAATCCCCAACAATAAAAAAACCCCAAAAAACAAAAAAAAAATAATATCTACAAAAAACCCCCACTTCCTCATGAGCAACACCCTGTCATTTTTTAAATCACTGTTCCCTCCCTTGAGTCACCTTTCTATTTCTGAAGCTGCCTTTAATCTCTTTCTGAGACTTAGGAAGTACATGAGTTTATCAGAGCACATCAGAATACATCACTCAAGTTGGGTGTTTCTGGGAAGATTGTTACCACTCTGGTATATGTTGATTCCTGTTAGCATTGGTTTTACCAAGTGATGTTCATTCTTGGCCCTCTGTTCTGGTAAATGGTGAAGATTGGCTGCAGACTCAAGCTTCCTTGATATCCAGGCCTGTGTGTTTGTCAGGACAGCAGCCAGCCTGTGTCTGTGGGAGGCCATGAGCACTTGGCAGACCAGGGTGGAAGTGTCCTGGGCTCTGAGTTAGGTGCCAGGGATCAGAATCAGGGAACACAGTCCCCTATACGTGGACTTTCCATAGCATTTGTAGACTGGGGAGGCAGGTCCCTAACCCTGAAGTTCAGTGGTGCAGAGGAATGGTCCACAGTGGCCATGTTCCTTCTTCTCAGATTTCACAAGGATACAGATGAGGTAAACATGTTCTGAAGTTGGGGGCCACAAGGAGTGGTTTGTTCCTGACCAGAGCCCCAGAGGAATAAGCCTGGTTAATGATGTAGACCATAACAGAGTGGCCAAGAAGGTCGAGGCTTGAGTAGTGGGGTTTCTGAGGGTGCTGTTCATACCCTTCTCCCTTTGGAGTTCTGAGAACAAAGACTCAAAGAGTGTCTCACTAATCTCAGCCATGGAGCAGAGACTATAATTAGGAGTTGAGGCCCTAAAGATCTTGATATTCCTCTCCTGCTGCTTCCTGAACTGACCATCCCCACATCTCATCAGAGACAGCAGCTGCCTAGTGGCGAGGGCATCAGTGGAGGCAGCACAGAAAGAGGGGTGCCCTCCTTATGAGACCAGGCTGCCTGGGAAGAGAGAGCCTGCCTAGAGCCTGTTCCTTAGTTGCCTCTGTTCCTAGAGGGAGGGAAGAGGTGGTGAGAGAGGAATAGGGTGGCTCCTCCCTTCTGAAGGACTCTTAAGGAGTGTGTGTTAAACTGCCCTCTCTCCAAAACTCCAGCACCGACAAGAAGAGATTCTGGTGACATTGAAGAGAGCTGGTTCTGTGGAAAGGAAGTGAGTTGGTTTTCAGAAGGCTCTAGGAGGGTAGGTAGATGTTTATAGCATGTATCTGGAAAAGTAATATTGAAGGGAGGAGAAGGGATGGCGGCTCTGAGAGACAGCACACCTCCATCCGCCACCCACTGAACACCTGCTCTGTGTCTGGCAACAGGGGTCCTGGGGGTTGACAACACTTAGTATCTATTTTCTAGAAGCCCACTCTAGTGGGGAAGAAATGTAAATAAATAGTCACAATTACATATAAGAAATGATGAGATAAGGTGATGGGCAGGGGGCTGCAGAAGCACACAGGGGTGTGCTTGCCTGTGTGTGCACAGGAACACACTCATGGGGGAGATGGGAAGTAGATGCAGGAGTGTCGCACACAGGAGATGATCTGTGAGCTGCTCCAAGGGTGATTAGGAGAATGAGAGGTGGACCAACCAAGGAAGGGTTTTCCAGAAAACTACACGATGAAGGCAGAGGCTTGGAGGTGTGAAAGAGAGCCAGGAGCTTGCGTGGCTGCAGTCGGTGTGCCCTGAGAGGTACGCCACATGAGGCGGCCTTTTCCTGAAAGTGATGGGGATTTGCTAAGTCAGGGGTGGCGAACACGCGGCTCCCGGCCAAAATGAATGCGGCTCTTTGCCTCTTACCATTATTTTGTATACTGTGGCTCTTTGCCAAGTTTGGATTTTGTTATGCTGCTTCTGAGGAGGGACCTCTGAGGAGTGATCTCTGAGCGCGAAGTCCCGCCCCCAGGGGGGAAACACGTGAAATCAAAGCACCAGTCCATTCTGACTGACACTCATGTAAAGGAACTGCTCCGAGTGGCTACAACTGAATACAAACCTGATTTGCAGAAGATTACTGAAAACAAAAGATGCCAGAAATCC